>JAGXCT010035355.1:0-71134 GCA_022495035.1 Philopotamus ludificatus
TGAAAACTATTGAGAATATATTCAAACATAATTTAATTAGAATTTTTTTCACTGACCCTTAAAGAATGACTTTTGACATTTTATTAATTGTCGTTAGAATTATTGAAGGTCAAGGACAAATTACATTTTCTACCGAAGAAAAGTTAGATAAGATCAATACGGTTATACCTCAAAGTAAGACAGCATAAAATGGGTAACTTATTTAATTATTTTAATATAAATAAAAGGTGCCTTTAATTTAACAAGTGGACATTTTAATTAAGAGACTATATGCAAATATTTACAGAGTGTATTCAATTCTTTCTCTTTTATTATTATAATAGTATTACTTAGAAAACCGGTATTTTCTATGGCAACAATGTTATTATTTTAAACGATGAGTATAATAAATGTAAACTTAATATGTCAGATATTGAAAGATTGCCCTAAATTGCCCTAAAAATCCCTACTAGTAAGTATCTCTATTAATGAATTAACTGTTTATATGATTCGGTCCTTGTGATGCTGAAAATATTTTGTTTGAATCCCATAATCTATAAAAAAAAAAATAGGGATGTAAAATTTATGTTTATTCTTTTGCATATTATTATAAAACATATTTTCCATTGATGTTTCCTATTTTGAATAATCGTTCATGTGTTTTTTTCACTTTTTTTTAAAGTATGCTACTCCATGGACTCGAAAGGAGCAGGACCTCTTAGTTTAACCACTTATTTTTTTCAGGTAATTCTTGATTTATGAAAGCGTATATTATCGTATTGAAGAATTATACCCTTTCTGTTAACCCATTCGTCACAGCGACTCTTAAAAAACCACGTCGTCCAAAGGAGATATCTCAGATACTTAATATTTCAAGATATTGATTAATTCTTTATTAATATCTTGATGTTTTTTTTTTTAAATGGATTATTCTAAGAATAAAACAAGTTATTTATAATGTGGTTGATATTTTAAATATATAATTAATCAATATGACGCATAAAATCACAATGTTCTCGGCGATGACTTGCCGGAGCTTAAACTTTCGTTTCACTCGCACTCGGCACATCGTACCGGATGCGAGCGAGAAAAAACATAGCGCGCGTGGTAACAGAAGTGAATATTATTGTTTTTTTTTGTAATTGCACACAATAAATGTCAAAGATTATATATAATATTTATTCTTTAGACTTTTTTAGACAATGTCAAAAAGTTGTATTTAAGCTATAAACAAAATTAAATATTTGAATTTTATTTTTTCATTTAATCTTTCCAGTTGTTGACAGTAAACATTTGAAAACGTGAAAGGTCTTCACTTGGTCGCTCTGCCCCTTCCCCCCTGTCCTTGTACGTTTCCAAGGGCGACAAGGGTCTCCAAGCTATCGTTTCTTCTGGCAAGATGCCCAAAGTATCGAAGAATCGTCTTGTGACAAGACGGTCTTCTTTGTCGTCCCTTATTTATTTTAAGACGGACACGTTCGTGGGTTTCAAAATCTTCGTAAGTAGTAAAATTCTTCAACCCTTTCTAGATCTGGAAGATTAACATATCAGGATCCGGATAGGTTATATAGATTCGAAATAAATTATTCCTTTTACATCCCACAAAATGCATAAAGGTACTTTGGGGTCGGAATGGAAGTTTAATTCAAGAAAGACGTTGCATTTTTTGACTTATGTTATCGTAAACGATCTATTTCTTATCTCTAGATACAATTTATTGTAAAAGGGTCGAAATCTTTGATTCAAACACAAAGAATTGCATTTTTTTGTTCTTCTTTGTTATTTTTAGAGAGTACCTTGCGGTGTTATTTTTTTTTTCTCTGCGATAATTCCTCGATGGTTAATCGAGGATGCGACAAGATCAGGGATCTCAATACGTCAGCATCAAATTTAGGCGCGTCTTTTAGGAACTTATAACCCTAAATTGACATCAACAGCCTTGCTGGAATCATAAGCCTTGGCCGAAAAGAAATAGCATCCAATATCCTTCGACAATTGCTGGTTTTGACATAATTCTAAGCAAACAAAACTTACAGCTATTTTATTTGCAAGAAAACACACCTCTACCTCTTACGCTATGACCTTTTTCTAAAATTGCATTGTGTGCATGTGACAACAGTCCATTTTGCAAAACTCCAGTCACGATTCCAAGTACATATTTACATTTTTACACACAAGTGCAATATGAAAATGCAATATATTTTCAATTCAATATTTTTCACAGTATGATAAATATTATCATTATTACGAGGCCAGAGTATTGATTATGGAATTACCACGAACGTGTGTGGCCCGTGTCGAGTTAATTAGAGGGGCACGCAACCCAATTTTGGGGGCAACGAGATTGCGGAGGCACTGTCACGTAGAGATTTCGGAGGGCAACCTATGGAAATGGAGGTCAACCTTCGAAGGGAGGGGGCAAGACGAGCTGTCATGACCCAAAAGGAGTGACCCTAAGTTAATACCTCGCGCCCCCTCCCCTCTACATCGCCGCCATGCGACGAGCAATTTATTTGCAAAGTATATTCGCCAGTTAACGACCCGTATAATAAGGTTCAGCCTCATTCTGTATTTTTTAATAAAGATTTTTTTTTTCAGTTTAATATTCCGGCAAGGACGAACACATTTAAAAGCAATTAATCCTCACTAAGGGAGAAGTTATCGCGAGTCCTCGGCCCTGCAAGGAAGACAATATCATTTTACCGCATAATATCCATCGTCTGCGCGAAAAAAATCTTAATTATCAAAGGCTGGGCCGGTCACGAGGTAATAACTTCATTTTACTCGACTCTGGGGAGGATGGAGACAGAGAGGGACAGAGGAAAAGTCAGTTTGCCTCGTGCATAAATGAAGAGTTTCCTTAGACGGACACATACTCTCAGACAGAACAATGTCGTCAAAGGATGGAATTTTAACAGTTTCACAACTGAGTCAGTTAACTTAAATTAAAAAAAACGCAATATTTAATTTTGCGCCAATTAAATACATAGTCGGGCGTAGCGGCTAAGTTAAATATTTAAACACGAACAGAGTGAAGTTTAATATTTTTAAATGGATTTTACAAGGGATTTATTATCATTTATTAATAATAATTTTGTATTACAGATATATATGTACGTGTTAAATGGATAATGCGAAATGCATTGAAATATTACCAAGCTGGAGAGGAATAAGATCTCCATTGTTACATACAGCGATAACACTACGCTGATCTTCAATAGCCCCGAAGAAATATATGACCCAATTTTCTGAATTTTCTGAACTTGAGCGATGAGCGATATCCTTTGGTATTTTGACTGACGTAATCTTCCTGCAACTTGCAGGCAAGAAAGATCAACACGACATTTTATTAGTTAATTTTATAAAGCTATAAAATATTTTTATGAAAATTCTACTTTGCGTTTTAAAATATGTACGTTATTGGGGGTGTTTGACGTTATAGAAAAAAACTGCCGCAAACGTTTTAGGAGGGGGGACGTTATAGGGGGGCTAACTGTATTTCGTAAATATATACAGTATTTTTACGTCAAATACACCCTTTTGCAAATAAAATGCATCCTTTTCCAAATCAAATGCCCCCTTTTGCAAATCAAATGGGTGCATTTAGGGTCAAAAGGGTCAATTTTATTTGCAAAAAGTTGTATTTGATTTGTAAATAGTTCTATTTGATTTGCAAAAGGTTGCATTTGATTTGCAAATGGGTGCATTTGATATGTAAAAGGATGCATTTGATTTGCAAAAGGGTGAATTTGACGTAAAAAACTGTAATACATTGTCCAGCGAAATAGAGGTCAATGCTCTTTGGTTGACAAGGCATTTTGTAAAAAATAGTGGTTGAGAGGAAACGTTAAAGATGTTTTTACCCATCTCAAGGATCTAAATTCGAAACTATAAGGCAAGAATAAATTATTCCTTAGTAAATAGCATCATTTATTTAAAATAAAAATAAAACCGTTTATCTCTTGGTTAGATAATCAGGATTTAAGCTTTCACAAAGAACAGAACGAATGTGCTGTGGATAATAGCAATTGGATAAAATATCCTGAAAAAATTAGATGAAAGTCGTTTTAATGATTTGGCTAAACGTCTCTGAGATGCCTAGTAATATACAAATGGAACTTAACTCTTTGGTTGCCGAAATTCGATATATCGGATTTTTGTATATTAGCGAGAATTGCCGGATCTGACGGATCTGAAATCGTAGTATCCAATACATTTTAAACCGTCTGTAGGGTAATTGCTTCAGGGGTATTTAACATTTTTAAACAACACGTGCAACGCACACAACGCCGCCGCTACAGTATATTTATAAATTAAACAACACATTTTCACTTTTTAATTATTCATTTTAAAATCGTGGCATTTCTGGAACAGTAATCCCAGAAGAGCCCGCAACCAAAGGGTTAATGAGAAAAGATCATATCACTAACCCTATTTTCCAACCCCAAGCATGAACGTAAGAAAGTGATAAAACGACAAATCAGCGCGGAACAAATCAGCATCGACAATTCCGCGCCGAGAGCCGTTAATAACGACAATTGCGCCCATAACAAACATAAACAGTGTCATATAATATACACGGAAATGAATATATGTTACATACAATGGATTATTCGCGATAAATCAAGTCTCAAACTTTAAACTCGCTCACAAAGCGAGAAATTAATAATTCATCGACAACTCATGGATTCGTCGCGCAATTTGTTGCCGAACCAATCATACTGTGAACAAATACGAACAATACTTCGAGTGCAGAATCCTAGCTAACATTCTCAATGGCCATTGTTGGCAGTTTGGAGTTGTTGTTCCTGAATCGCGGGCTCGCAGCTCGAACGAGCTCTCGTAATTAACTGAAGCGTTGCAAATTAGATTCCGCGCGCGAAACCCGACGGGTATAATTACACACGACAATGTATTACGTATCCCACGGGACCGGGGAGCCAGGAATTGAATCTGGAATCAAATCTGAATGTTCGTCCTTTACATTTGATTCAGAGACTCTGCATTTTTACAGTCGTAGGCGGATGCCGTCGTCGGAATCAAAGGTCCTCGAGAGTCAGATCAAGATTGGTCACGTCTTACTCGACTCGTTTTATGTTTTTGCTACACGTGCTCTTTGATTATATCTCGATACTTAAGTATGCCAGGTAATAATGTATTCTTTTGATCTCTTTTTAGATTTAATAATACAACAATTTTTTTTTAAATTTAAATTTGAATAGTGTATCAGATCAAACCCTATAGATGTTTCTCATTCATTTTTTAAATATACGTAAAATAAAATGAATGAGAGTAAAACGAAGATTCGATCAAAAATGGTTAGAGTGGAAAGGGTTAACATAACTCTAAAAAAGTCTAAAATATAAATATTATAAACTTTTATTGTCCACAATTGCAAAAAAACAATAAAAACCACAATACTCGCTTCTATAGCTACGTTTTGTAGTCAATATTTTCTCGCTCGCATCCAGTACGATTGAAATGTATACTAATGATACGTGCCGCGGGAATTTGGGGTTCGGACTATCGGCGGCATGTCCTCAGTCTGCGGTGGGATATCGTCGGGTCTGCGTAACATTTACGCATCATATTAATTAGAAAAAAAATCCAAAACATCGACAAAATTTTGAAGCATATAAATAACTATAATTATTCTTCGAATAATTCATTTACTAGAAAAATATCATCAATATGTTGAAATACTTGGTATACTTAATAGACCCCCTTCGGACTACGCGGATGGATTCAAGCCGCCATGATAGATCGGTTAATAAGTGTTTTATTTTTGTATTTTTTATACGAGGTTTATTTTAGTTAATGTTGAGATACGGCCCGCACAACATTTTTAAATTGGTAGCTGGCCCGTTGTTAAAAAAGGTTGCTTATCCCTGCAGAAGAGCATAAAGTATCAAGCAGCAAATTTGTTACATCTGCAATTTTGAGGTAAGTAACAGATTATTTCAAAAAAATATTTTTGCGATACAGTGGAACCCCCAATTACACTACTCCGAATTACACGCTGTGTTGAAATATTCGCCGCAAATCCCCCAATTGCGCGGTCACATTCACATATAGTCAAACGTTGGCTAGCGTCTGTGTATTCAACAAGAGCCAGGCTAAACGCACACAGCTGGACGGCTCCCCAATTACACGACTTCAAATTACACGGTCCCGATTTTAGTGTTAGTCGGGGTTTAACTGTATATATAATATGAAATATTAATTTTTGTCTTTAAGTCTTAAAAATTAAAGAAATAAAAGTTATTAAATATCATATGGATGTCTAGTAAAGAAATTAGAAGAGCAGTTGGTTGTTCCAATGCAATGGTAAGCAGAATTTAAAAAAATATTACAGATTCAGGTGATACAGGTCGTCTGAAAGGAGCGAAAGACTCAAATAACAGCGGCAGATGATTGGTTGCTGAATTGGTTGTCTGCGAAAGCAATTCTTGGAGCAGAAAGTGGTGTCCACCTTCCGGAGAAGACCCTTAAATCCAGATAAGGGCCGTCAGATCATGTTTAAAAAATAGTCCCATTATCATCGGCGCCACTACATTTTGCAAACTCGAAGGCGAATCTTTGAAGTCCACCAATCGGCTCTTGATTAGTAGCAGGAGATGTGTTATTCCCTTCCTCCTCTCCAAAGGGCGGACTACCTATCTGTTCTTTCCTGATATCAGAGCCAAGCTAAATCGTAGTTCTATCTTTACAGACTTTAATCAGTCAATTCCTGACTTGCCACGGTGATATCAAGGCTAAGCTTGAAGAGTTTAGCCTAGTAGCATCTTTGAAAGGTTTGTGAGGATTACAGTCGCATTCTGTGGTCCTTCCCTCACCTGGACGTTGCGCCTCACGATGTAATTTGCTACAAGGCATTTGCGTTAGTAGCAGTAAGTGTTTCCAACAGAATTATAAAAAAAAACCCTTTAAAGCCAACATGGGATTTCAATCTTGAAGTAGCTAGGGAACTTTCTAGATCTTAACCCCATTGAAAATTTGTAGCACTTTATGGGGGTTGAAATACACAAAATAAAGAAATGTATAAATTAATTAAGTTCTAAGATTTGTTATTATAATATAAAATTCTTAATTCGGTTACTGTATCTATATTCTATAAAAATAAAATAAATAAATTTGTTTTTAGCATCATTTACAAATCCCCCTGAATCTGTCTGAACCCTTTGTTTGCCGAAATCCGATATATCGGATTTATCTACATTAGCGAGAATTGCCGGATCCGACGGATCTGAAATCGTAGTATCCATACATTTTAAACCGTATATAGGGTAATTGCTTCAGGGGTATATAACATTTTTTAAACAACACGTGCAACGCACACAACGCCGCCGCTACAGTATATTTATAAATAAAACAACACATTTTTACTTTTTAAATATTAATTTAAAAATCGTGGCATTTCTGGAATAGTAATCCCAAAAGGTCCGGCAATCAAAGGGTTAAATGTTAACCCCGAAAATTTTCGCGGCAATCCTATGATGTCATATCAAATACTTAATCGTTTGTAGAAGTTTTTTACCTCTCATCGATAGTATGGATAGAATATTTATATTAGTTATAGTTTCATTACTTAGTACTGTAGATCCATGATTTTTTAATTGATATTTCAAAAAAACGAAGTCAGATTTACACAAAGTTTCAAAGCTTTCGAAAAATTTCAGGTCGAAATGTCAACACCGCAATTTTCCGCAAGTAAGATCGCTTGGTAAGAAATTGAATTTTATTTTCAGTCAAATTTTAACTTTTAACCCTAGCATTATAAACGTAATACAGTGTAAAACTTTAAAACTGGCTCGAAAAGGGCTTAACAAACACACAGCCTAGGATCCCTCCGAAAAAGGCCCTCCGAAACTAATTAGTACATTCTGAAAATTTCAAAACAAATCGCGCATGAAATTTTAATTGGATTAAAATTAACTAAATCCCACCGCAGACACGTGCGGTACTAATGATAGGATTTAATACCGCAAACGATCATGTTTGCGCGAATTTAAATATTATGAATATTAAAATATATATATATTTATTAATTCCGGTATTTTTTCATAAAAAGCGTGCGGATTAAAGCGCGGAAAAGCTTTTCTGCCGACGGGTTTTCGTCAAAGTTGCCGAGCATTAACTGTCAAATGTCACGAGGCAAACCATTCCCCCGCTCGGAATTTACTCCCACCCTCCTCGCTCGACCCATCGACAACCCCTCTGGTTCGGTTATCAGTTTCTTTTATCGAACTTCCGGTTAGCATTAAGGCGACCGCGGTGCTTTGTCTGATACACTGCCGAGCTATTCTTAGCCCCGGATCGATAAGGTGTGCTCGGGCATTTCCTGCAGTCAAACGCTGAAAATTATCAGCTGAATTTTTGATTATTCGATTGCTGAACTATCGCAAAATGCTTCATAAACGCGTTCGTGCCCTCTCTCCATTGTGCAAAAAGTGGAGCAAGGACATGTATAATTTAATGACAAAGTTTATAACTCGCACAACTCGCCAAAGTAACTTTTAAAGCAGCTTAATGGATGCAAAAAATCTTTTGTTTTCTTCAACGAGCGAAAAATCTCTTTATATTTTACGTATCATAACAGTTGTGAATTAAATTAATCATTAAACAAAATAATTTAATAAACCTAGAATTTTTTTAATCAATTAATTTTAATTTAAACACAGCTGAGTAGATAAAAGATCTAAGTATGTACAGTAATACCCCCAATAACGCGTGTTCTGTTACCGCGAATTTCAAAAATTATCGCGGCAGTCCCTTTAATAGCGCGAGCGCATTTTATTCATGCATAGCTCGACCGTAAACTCTATGCCGTTTGGCTGGGTGCGCCTGTGTGTTGATCTCACTCGCACATATCTACGCGTTGTTCTAATAACGCGGTCCCAACTTTCGCGTTATCGGTGGTATTACTGTATCGTCATTAATTTTGATCTGGTATATGAAATTATAAAATCTTATACAACGGATCAACAAAAGGACGGAATCATCCAAGTGGTTTAGTAAACTGATTTCTCTGACTACCGGAGAGTTTACGAGAGCAGCTGTCCTCACGTATGGGGGAAGAAAGGGTACACGCTGATGAGCTCGATGGTAGTGAGCTGGCGCCCATAAGGACAACGCGCACAGTACAAGGGATTATGTAATGTGCCAACCAACAGCTTAAAGAAGGCCTTTGCCAAGTCGATCGATCTTCTTTTCTTGAGGGTTACATACCCCAGGCAACCTTGGACCCTGTATAAGTTCGGGTAAAATCCAAACTCCCTCATGTAAAGATATCTTAACAATATCTTCTGGATTTTCTCTAGTCTGAATATATTCGAAGCGTCATAAGGCGCCCAGATACTAGATCTTGATTCGAGCAACCTCCGAACCAATGTGTCGTATAGCACTCGTATAACCAAGGTGCTATGTATGTAATGAGAATTTCTCAAGACAAAGCCCAGCATTCTTAATGATCTCGTACACACGTGCGATACATGTAATACATGTAAACTAAATATTAACTTGGAATCAAATAAAATACCCAGATCTTTAATAGACGACTGCTTAGGAAGAGATACGTTCCCAAGAGTGTAATTAAAGTTTTATCTAGAAAATGTCATAGTTTGACATTTTTCAACACTTAATGGAAGGCGATTCAATATTGCCCATTAAAATATAGAATTGATGTCCAACTGCAGCGAACAGGCATCACTCATAATATAAGTTATTAATAATAATTTACCCCAACAGGAACCCATCATCTCGTTTTTCCACATCCTAGTATATTCTTAAATTATATATGGTCTAAATAGCTTATGATCAACATATGTTGATCATAAGCTATTAACTAAGACTTGTTCAGAGATGTATTCCCTACTCCAAAGGCTTAAGGTCGGAATAAATAATTATTATTATTTATTTAGTTATTTGAGGAGGAATCACTCCCTGCAAATTTCATAAAGAATTTTTAGAATGCATAGATTTTTCCAAAATGTTAACCTATCCATTTACAGACTCAGTCACGGTTCATTTACAAAATCATAAATTACTGTTTTTACCTTCAAGCTATGACACCGGCTATAAAAAAATCAAAAAGAAAGATACCGATTTTTCACTTCAAACTCACCCTTTGCATTTCAAATTAACTGGCAACTTATCGATCCCTTCCTTATAAAATTTGGTGGGTTTGGACTGAAAGAACGTCTCGAGAGCCTGATTGACTTTCTCATCATTAATGAAAGTTTTTCATTAAAAAAAATCTGTAGGGAACAGAAAAAGTGGGGTCTGTAGGATGAAGATCTGGGGAGTAGGGTGGATGTCCAAAGCATTTTTTTCTTGAGTCACTTTTGCCGTGTGTAGTCCAGCGTTATCATGTAACAGGATAACGCCTTTCTGATTGACGAGTGCAGGACGCTTTTCCAGTAGCTTTTCATGAACCCTTTGCAACTGCTGAACGTATGTTTCGGCAGTAATCATTTTGAGGATATTCTCGCTTTTTATCCTTCCTTCTCTAATAGAAACGGTTAGAAAAGCTGTAAGAATTGATCCTATTATAAACCACCCGGAGAACTTTGCAGATTTTACGTTCTCTAAAAACAGAAAAACAACGCGGATTCACACAATATGTACCATCAAAAGACATAATCACAGATAATGTTGGACATTGACCTATACGGGCCAAGAGAAATAAATGTAAAATGCCAAAATGTGACGAAAATTATTATGTATACAAGAATGCATGGTGTTGTAGATATACAACATATTTTATTTTTTATAAATAAACATGAATGTTTTTTTAATTAGTTTTTCTGTCATTATCAGGCCGTTTTCAATATAAAATCTTTTAATGGTTAGTATTATATAATATATTACCACCAATCGGGTTACGTAGATTCAGATCCAGACTAATTTGGTAACGTGTGTGCTACAGGAGATGCTCTAGCATCTGATCAGACGGTAAATAAAATACGAATTGGCCCCAGCCTCGTCTGATAATTATTTTTGCAATCCCTTAGTTGACAGCTCGACTTCCATGCTTATGACTTGCGACCTGACCCGTAGGACCTGAAGGACGACCGTCACAGTCCTGACATCAGGGTTGAGACGGACGTGTCTCTGCTGGAGATCGCGTAGTGTCCTCCAGGTGTCAAAGACGCCCACCCCTCAGGGTTAGAAGGCCACTTAAATAATAATAATAAAAATAAATCATAATTATTTTATTTTGTAGTCGTTAATTATGAATTGATTCTTTATAATGCCATCGTCGGTTTTTCTTTGTAAAAAAAATATTTTCACGTTATAGAATTATCGTATCATAGACAATACGTCATTAATTTTCTAAGAGGCGCAAATTCACCGCAATTTTCCGTACAATTTCCCGCCGTGTAATCAATAGAGAAATTCTCAGTAATATTAATTAATGCCTGGCATTAACGAATCCCGCCGATTATTTGTACATAACCGCCAATTAATTTTGGGGGAACGAAACGTTTTTGTGACAAGCTCCTCTCCCCCAATTACTGAATCGGTTTTACATTCATTTCCAATGTCTGCCGATATGGCACGACCCTATTACATCATCGGAACATCAGGGGCGAGTACAACGTGCAGACTGTTGGGATAGGTCGGCCTCTCGCCGCCAAAACAGGGCTGTCAAAAATATATATTTTATTAATTATTCATACGATTAGGCGAGCCATCCTCTGCGGGGAATAGCAGCGCCGTTATGCCAGTTTGGTCACGAGGCCCTAAGACAAACACGATGACGACACATCCGGTCTGTTTACCGCGGCTGAGGAAACAACCCCGAGTGGATTATAATAAGCGTGTGCTGCGGTTATTAATTCCCATCTATTATAATACTCTATGCGGAAATTAGGCTAAACGATATTGACATTTTGAAAATTTAATTTCGTTATGCAATAATTAATAAGGGGAGGCATTGCCCTGGATTGCCCTGGTCTCGATTTAATTAAATAAATAAAATATTGGGCCTTTTCACGAAAATAAACGTACGCGTTTCGTATGAGCGCGCATTGATTTTTTTTTTCAGCTTTGAGTTACAGAGTGGATATTGGAATTTCGGCGGAACAATATAACACGGGAGTGAAACTGGAGCGCAACCCGTTCCCGGCCATTAAATTTCAGATGAACGAGCAAACTGGCTTTAATCTGGTATGTGCATACATTCGCATCGGCGGATTTGCACGGATGCACCGCGGCGTCGCGACGCTTGAAATTGAGGCTGTTCGTCACGCGGACTCCCGCGAAATGAGCGTCGGTTTCATTGAAATCGGTGAACTATTCACCAATTTCAATAGCAATTTATATTTCGCATATTATTTTTTAAATATTAAATTATTATCAGTTCAAGCCAGTGGCAGATTTATCCTATCAAAATTAAGGGGGGTAAAAAATTGTGTTTCAAAATTTATGACATTACGAATATTACAAAATAGCCGAAAAAATTTGTAAACTTATGCTGTAGACAAGGGTAAGCAACCTGCGGCACGCAGGACATCGTCGGGTGCGCCTGTATAAATAACTTTTATATGTATTATATGTAACGTGTATAAATATTTTTTTAAAACAAGTCAAGATATTTATAAAGAATTCATTAATATCTTGAATTGAAATCCATGGGTTCTATTTTCCCTATTTTTCTCCTCTATTATAAATAGACCCCGTTCGGACGAGGAAAACTGGGAAGGAAAACCCTAATCTGTTGACCAATAATCGGTCTAGTCTCGATACTTTTATTAATAAAAAAAAAAAATATATATATATATATATATATATATATATATATATATAATAGCCCTGTCACGCAATATAATCCAGCCTAAATATTAGGAAAGACTATACCATGGGTTTGAGGGAGGGAGCGAAAGTATCGAGACTAGACCGATTTTTGGTCAACAGATTAGGGTTTTCCTTCCCAGGGTATACTGGCTCTGTGGTGAGAAATCCGTTAGAGACCAGATTTATATATGCACACAAGGATGTGTGTACACTAACATGTACATATTTTTGCACTGTTTTGTTGGGTATTAATCATAGTTCAATTGGGCCTCTAGTCAACAATATGCAGGGTAATGTTGACTGTAATATAAAAAAAAATGTAATGAGAAGCTGACCATCAATTTTAATGGTATGGTAGATAGTTGTTAGGAGGTGATAAATAGATATTCTGAATCCCTGTGTAATTCGTTGGAAAGTTATAGGTGGTGGCCCTTAGAGTGGCCGCCAGTGGCGGTTAATATTGGATAGTTTAAGATTTTAGTATGGGGTCTCGCCGTCGAAGACAGGTTTAAGACACCTCACTATTTATTATGGAGCGAGCTATCGCTTTCCTTTGTCTTCGATCGGTTTTGAAATGACCGAAATATCTAAAAAGTAATTAACACGGTAAGTAAAATAACGATATAAATTGGGGGATGAATAAAACCGTTTATTATGGGTAATTGTTTTGGATTGACTTATCTACAGTCGCTGAAAGCTTGCCCGCGGCTGATGGAGCCGCCGGGCGGAGGAGGGTAGGCGGGGGGGAGGATAAAATTGATATCAACCTCGCCGCGTTGCACAAGAGCACTTTTTTATTCGCGGTCTCGTATGATGTTGCAAAGAGAACAATGTTTTTTTCTGATGGAAAACCGAGGAGAGAATTTAGTTTAATTTGAATATGCAAGATTATTTAATAGTGCGTCGATATGCTTCGAAATCGGGCAGGTGCTGAAATGTATCGCTGTTGCATTCCTTCCACGAAGGGGTGACATTAAAAAATTATTTAATATGCGCATATGTTTCAATTTGTTCGTTTCGTCGTATTGTAAACCATTGGTCCGGTGGTTTTTGGCTAGATTGAGATTTTTGTATGAAATCTCGCCGTCGAAGAAAGGTTTAAGACACCTCACTATTTGTTGGCGAGCTGTCGCTTTCGCTTTGTCTTCGATCGGTTTGAAGGCGATCGAAATATCTAAAGTAATTAACACGATACAAGTAAAATAACGATATAAATTGGGGGATGAATAAAACCGTTTATTGTGGGTAATTGTTTGGATTGACTTATCTGGTCGCTGGCTTGCCCGCGGCTATGATGGAGCCGCCGGGCGAAGGAGGGTAGGCGGGGGGAGGGATAAAATTGATATCAACCTCGCCCGCGTTGCACAAAACACTTTTTATTCGCGGTCTCGTATGATGTTGCAAAGAGAACAATGATTTTTTCTGATGGAAAACCGAGGAGAGAATTTAATTTAATTTGAATATGCAAGATTATTTAATAGTGCGTCGATATGCTTCGAAATCGGAGCAGGTACTCCTGTGCATGTGTATGCCTTTGTGTATATCTATATAGGTCTGCGTGTGTGGTCGCTCGTTATAAAGTCACTCGTGACTCGTTAAAAGCAGATAACTGGTTAGCAGAGAAGAGAACAAACGAATACCGAGGCAAACCCCCCTCTTGCCTGGACGCACAGTCGAGAGGGTAAAATCCGGCTCACCAACATGGTAGAAGATGTGCGTCAATGCCAGCAATGGCCAAGAGAAACTCTTTACAAAACGCATACCAAGACCCAGTCGGGTCCCCGCGGTATGGACACGAAAGGAGCCCTCACGTCACGTGTGAGACTCAGGTTCTGGCCTCGACTACCATGCGAGAGTTTGGTAGGTCCATGCCCTCAGCGAGTGAGCCTTGTGACTGGCAGTAGTGATGATGATGATATATATATATATATATATATATATATATATATATATAATTATGACTCGTTATAAGCAAAATAACGCCTTAGATAAGAGAACAAACAAATGCCGGGGTCAAACCCCTCCTACTTGCCTGGACACAGTCGAGGAGGGTAAAATCCTATGCAACATGGAAGAAAATCTACGTCCAATGCCAGCAATGGCCTAGAAAGGAAACTCTTTACAAAAAAACCGCATACCAAGACGGCTTAGGTCCCATGGTATGGACACGAAAGGGGAGCCCTCGCGTCACGTGTGAGACTCAGGTTCCTTTGGCCTCAACTACCATGCGAGAGTCTGGTAAGGTCCATGCCCTCATCAAGTGAGAGCCTCGTGACTGGCAAATGATGATGATGATGATGATATATATATATAAACATTAATGTTTGAGAATAACGTAAAATATGCCTTGAAACCCTTTATTTAAAGAAAGATCGAACTGCACAGTGTTTATTCTAAAGATAAAAGAAAATGGCAGATCTTTGCAAAAAATTGAGCATAGAATTCAAGATGCTGTTGAAAAAATCTCCGCGAATATTTGAATATACAGGAAACCCTCCTATAACACAGTATCTAACAAAATAGAATCATTTTTTATTAAAATATTGATCAAGACAAGAATTTCTCAATATCTTGACCTGAAATGCTTGAATTTTATACTTTATAATATAAAATAGACCCCCTTCGGACGACGCGATTGTTTCGAACCGCCATGACGGATCGGTCAGATAATCTTTTTCCACATATATCTTTCGCCGTTATATATATGTATAGTATTTCTATTAATGAGTGTTTGAATAAAGAAAAAAGTCACAAACTTTTTGTATTTGTCTAAAAAAATCTAGAAAAAAAAATAATATAAATAATTATTGATTAATAATATTGCGGTTGAAAAAAAAACAACAATATTTGCTTCTGTAGCCACGAGCGATCGGTCTACCAGCGGCGTGTCCTCAGTCTGCGGCGGGACATTTTCGGCATTCAATATAGATTATTTCTTTTAATAAAATGCTTCTTTGTGATGGGGGAGGGAGGGGTAAAGGGTCGCGTATAACGCACATTATAGGATGAAGGGTAGTAATAAAATATTTAGAGTGGGGCCTCAAAATTGGATTGCGCTTGAGGCCTCTTAAGTGCTAAATAAAGTTAAAAAATCATAATTTGTCTATATTATGTTAATACACTTGTCCCTGACGTATCTTGGCATTAGTAACCATATAAAAAGCTTACTCTATTGTTGGTTGTAGACAAATTTTCATATATTTAGGTGTGTTCGGCGATTTACCTGTGGACAAAAATTAAATATGCATTAAATTTTGCTTTAAAAATGGAATAAAGTCCAGAACCGTATTGAAAATGTTGTATTTTGGTTTTGGGATTTTTCTATGAATAAAATAATCATTTACAAGTGGTACAGACGTTTCCAAAAGAGCTGTGAATACGTTAAAGATGACGGGCGACATGAAAACTGAACATTAATAATTGATTATAAGGACGAAAAATTTAATAAAATGATTTAATTACTTTCTTAAGGTATTGGCATAAATATTGTATATTCAAATATATAAACCTAATTGTTAATTATTTATTTGTTTTAAAAGTAGATATTATACTCTTTAAAATATATATAATATTAAAATCCAATTAAAAACTGTACAGGTATACAGTAAACCCCCCTATAACGTTCCCCTCTATAACGTTTGTGGCGGTATTTTTCGTAAAACGTTTGATTTACTGATTTCCTTGTTGAAATCAAAAAATAAAATTGAAAAACCTTTACCCCGTATTACGTGGAACCAATCTTGACGTTATAGAGGGGTTTACTGTACTCGATTGCATTTAATACAACGATAATATGTTTAAAAATATAAAAAATATTATATATTTAAACATTTATGACGATTATTTTTATTTAAAGACTTTTTTATGTCGTTTTTAAAACCAATAACACTTTATATTTCATGAGACGATTAATATTTTGCAGCAAAAATTGCTTAAAGCTCAAAAAAATACTATATATAATATTTATTTTATTATTAAAATCAGCCCTCCTATAACGAAAAAATAGGGACCACCTAATAGAGAATCTGCGTTATAAAAACATACATAATTTAGGAGGAGGGATTTTTAATTTTATTTTGTAAATTGAACGAAATCAATATATTTCAGATCATTTTTCTATTTGCATAATTTAAATGACCTTGTTCAATGTCAATGTCATGTGTTATATTTTATTTTGATTTTTTTTAAATACGAAATACGTAATATGATTTGAAAATCGACGTTCTAAGAGGAAGCGGTATAGGAGGGACTATCTAACTTGCGATTTTGTAAGGAGCGTTATAGAAGGGTTCACTGTATTATTAATATATAGACATATTCTATTGAAACAATTATTTATTTATTTTATTATATCATATTATAGAAAAATATATATTCCTAAATTTAAAATACAGTGGAAACTCGATCCATGTTTTTCAAGAAATTTCCTAAAAAACGATTATTCTGGATTTTTGCTGTATTTATGTTTTTGATAGCATATCTTGAAAGAATTAAATAAAAAAATATATTATAAAATGTATAACATGGTATTATCTCTGAGATTGGCTTTAATCTTACTTAATGCGATATTTACACGTTAAATAGCCCAACTGAATTAAGTAGAACAGGACCAGTTTCCAACTACTTTCAAACTATTCTCAATTCAGAGATTAATTAATCTCCTATTGAAGAACTCCAACAAAGATTTTAATAAAGGAGTAAAAGTCCCTTAATTATATAATACAATACCGCATTAAAAAAAATATTTTTTTTCAGGCTATTATAAATATTTTTTTAAATTGTAAAGTCTACTTTTACTTTGACAATGACATGATGTCGCTCTACCATAGTAATCATACTAAAACTTGTTTTAACCAAAAACCATAAATATTCCGGATAAAATCCTTACTCGGTACAGCTAACTGTCTGAAGGTGCAAGCCCCGGGAACTTCATCGCCAAATGGGTCCTCTAATTTTGCTACCGGGTGTACCTACTAACGTACCGAACCCACTTGTAGTTGTGGAGCAAAAGTTTAATTAAAAAGTTTTGCATCCAGACAGTCGGAATTACGACTCGAGGCACCCGTGGATCCTCGCCTCGAAAATGGGCGAGGCGCGGCAGAGGGGTGGGGGGAAACTTTTAGGTGAAACGGGGCCGGATTATAAGAGGAATTTGTTGAAAAAAATTGATGCTCGTACGTTACGTAATGGAGTCGATGCAAACAAAACTCGGAAATCCGTCCATTAAAATTTTTAACATATGCAAACACACACGGATGCGCTTCTGGCGAAATGAATGTGCATGAGTGCGCATGAAAGGAGATGCTGGAAACGTCAACTTTTTAATATATTAAATTTTATTATGCGCGTCTCAAGCGCATTTTTATTATTCCATAAAATACGGTGCCGCATTTCGGACGTAACATTTTAAATCCCCATTGAAGTTTTTATTGAAGAAAAAAATTTATGTACCAAAAATCAGTACGCCATAATAAAATATATGATAATTAAAATAAATCAATTAGACATTGTATGCTACTTTTTTTGACCAGGGCTTGAATGTCATAAAATCCATGGAAGCCATTAAATAAATTAATGGTAAAGTTCTGACAGGACGTTGAACTCAATTTGGATTTCAAGGACTTAAATCGGAAAATATAAATCTAGAGACTCAAAACTCCAAGGTTCTAAAGAATTCTACCCTCCTTATACCAAATTGTAACTGTAGACGAGAATTGGATCGTTTTCGATAACATAAGTCAAAAAATGCAATGGCTTTCTCTGAATGAAATTCCTGTTCCTACCCCTAAGTTTGGTTAAATTTGGTTAAATACTCCGAAAAGTTCCTTTGTGTATTTGGTGGGATGTAAAAGGAATAATTCATTATGAATTATTAAAACCGGCAAAATAAATACAGTCAAGTTCGCTGCTATACCGCAATTTTCTATAACGAATTTGACCGCTCCTTCTATAGCGTTCTCTCCCAGAACGTAAATTTGACAATTAAAAAGGACATTTAAAATATGCTAATGGTTGATGAATTGGCTTTGATTAATTCACAAAATAAAATTAAAAATCCCTTCATTAAAATTGTGTATGAGAACCATTGCTTCTATAACGTGGTTTTGATCTCTTCGTTATAGGAGGGTTGACTGTACTGCAGATGTTTAATGTCAACAATTAGATTAATCGAGAAAATATCAATTTAATAGACGCCTTCATAAAGCAAGAATGACCCAAAGAAAAAACTAGGAGTTAAATTAGGAGGTTCTGCCACACCCGCTATATCAGTGATGAGCAACCTTTATTTGCAACGGGTCAGCTACAAATTTAAAAATGACTTGATAACTTGACTGAAATTTTGTCTTTATTAATAAAATAAACCCAGTACATATAAAAATTATAGAAAAAGATCCATCACGGAGGCTTGGAAACAACCGCAACGTCCAAAGGGGGTCTATTTATAGTGAAAAATAGACCCCAAGAATTTCATTTCATTAGTATTTTGACTTGTTTTCAAAAAATTGATTATTCTAAGAATAAAAATAGTTATTTATGATATGCCTCGTATTTTAGTCGATATTTTGGATTTTTAACTAATCAATATGACGCGTAAATGAGCGCACTTGCCAATGTCTCCCCGCAGACTGAGGACACACCAGCTACAGTCAAGTTCTTGCGTCAATCGTATGGTTTCACTCGCACTTTGCACATCGTACCGGATGCGGGTGAGACAAAACAACGTACATGTGGCAACAGAAGCGAATATTGTTGTTTTTATTTTCTTTTCGCAATTGCGGACAAAAGTTTTTAGACTTTTTTAGACAAATAAAAAAGGTTTGTGATAAAGGATTTATATTTAAAAAGTTATTTGAGAAAAATAAAGAAATACGCGATTTCTTTTGGGTCCCCTTAATATTTGAAACGAAAATATCTCATTAATTGATTGAATAAGATTTTTTGTTTTTTTTTTAAATAAAAATATTAACTTAATCTCGTCCATTTGTAATATTTAGAAAGGATTCTCAAAGCATTTTACGATTAATGTCTTCAGTTTAAATTCTTAAATATAAACTCTTTCATTTAGTATTAAATATTTTATTATAAATATTGATCAAAACTTATCCTTCAAACATTAGATAGCCACACGTAACCATTCTGATATATTCTTAAATATATATTTATCATATATTGAAGATAATATAATATAAATCTAGTATCAATATTGACTAAGTCAAGTATTGCCAGAAGATATTAGATTATGAATTATTATTATTTAGAACGCGGATATTTCAGAGAGCGCAAACAAACACGAGATCCTTGAAATTTATCTAATCATTTTCCTAAATATTCAATACATCTCGCTAAATAATTAGATTACGACACAAGAATCCACCCCCATCCCCCCGCCGTTCGTCAGGCTACAAAGTGAAACCTTTCAGCATCAAGATTCTCCCTGCTCCATATTTACTGGCATTTGATCCCAGTCCGACAACCATCTTTTATTATTGACACAAAGAATTCCCTCTCCTCCTCGACACACAAATTGATTCAAAAT
Source organism: Philopotamus ludificatus (assembly GCA_022495035.1). Lineage (NCBI taxonomy): Eukaryota > Metazoa > Arthropoda > Insecta > Trichoptera > Philopotamidae > Philopotamus > Philopotamus ludificatus. The sequence goes on from JAGXCT010035355.1 coordinate 20,315, forward strand.
GTTCACAAAGCAGTGAAGATACTCGGTCGAATTAGATTTCAGTCGGAAACTTGACGTGAAACTCCGATTTTCGCATTGAGACCTGCTCCGATAAAAATGCGCGGAAATTATTCGCGATGAATTACCGACAATATGAATAATAATCCTGAATACATTTCCATTTGTGTGTGGAGAATCATTTCGACATGTAATCCATCACAATGCGAGTGTAACTATCGCGAGGCTGTATTCATCTTGGTCTGTTCAAACGCTACGAAAGATGGATGGTTTACCGGCGAATGTAATTAAGATCTCCAGAGTTTCAGGATTTGAGAGCAATGTACATAAATCTTGAAATTGCATTTGTGTTAAGGAAAATTATTATTTATTAGCGCCGAGTTGAACACCCCTGACTGCACTCGTACAACGCCCGCTAACGATTATTTTTAATAATTAATTTTCATCATATGTTGTGTTGGAATGCTTTTACAAGACCGAATGCATTATTCGCGTCACGTAACACCGAGTTTAAATACTTGGAGTTTCACCTGCATCATACCAGAGTATTTTCAGCTGAAAATTGTCGACTCTCGGCCGTCGGGTCCAACTTCAGCTGGCGATGAATTAAGTTTATATTAAAGTTAGGGGCGATGGGGATGGTGTCGCGTTACGGTTAATTTAGACCGAATAAAATTACAAATAACACAAATTTGAAATGTAATATTTTTGGACAAATGTAGAGCTATAGACTTATATATAGAGCTATAGTGCTGTACACTAGGGATCAGCGTATAATCGAGTATAGCCACCGGGTTGATCAATGATAGATTATCGAAATGAATGGCATCCCTATCACATACCATTATACAATTAATGGCCCACAACCCTTATAAACAAAACCATTAAATTATCTGAAGTGATCTAAAAAAGCCCAAAATAAATTTATTATGTCATTGATAATTGCTTAACTAAAATAAACCATTATGCCCTGGAAAGAAAAACCGTGTTCTCTCCTCTTTCTCATTTCTAAGGGACCATCTCTTTGAAGAGGTATTTCCCATGCTGAAAGGATTGCTATAAGTCGACAAGGCTGATAATTACTTGGGACTTATTATAAGAATATAACGCATAGAGAAGATGAGAACGAATACCGAGGCAAACCCTCTCCTTCTTGCCTAGACACAGTTGCCTTGAGAAGGAAAACCCTAAGCTATTGACCGATAAACTATGCATTCTTAATAAGTTCGCTCCTCCTTCATTTTAGGGAATCCATCTTTGAAGTGGTCTTTTTAATGATGAAAGGATTGCTATTGGGCAACAAGGTTAATACTCATTTGCGACTCGTTATAAGCAGATAAGAACGAACATCGAGGCAAACCTCATTCTACTTGCCTGGAGAGAATCGAGAGGGTAAAATCCGATATCTTCAGTGATAGAAGATACATGTACAATGGTTAATACCAGCAATGGCCAAGAGAGGGTAACTCTTTATAGTAAATCGCATACCAAGACGGCTTGGGTCCCCAGGGTATGGACAAAAAAAAAGACTCAGGTTCCATTGGCTCGACTACCATTCGAGAGTCTGGTTAGACCCATACGTACAGCGAGTGATTGTCTCGTGGATGGCAAATTATGATGATATTTAGTAAATAAACGATTTTTTTCTTTAAAAAATAGGCCATAATATACAGTAAATATATTTGAAAAAATATTTAAATACACAGAATTGTCAAAACAAGTCGCTATACAAGGGAGCGTTATACAAGGGTTCACTGTATTATATTTGAATGTACATTGTTATCAAGTTTTTTTTTTATATATAGTTTCTTTTAGACCCCTATCCCTCCGTCCTTCGTTCATAGAGAATTCCCAGAATTCACAGATTTTTGCTCAGTCGCGGTCAACGTACATTATCGTGATAATATGTATGTAACTTACAAGCCATGACACTAGTTATTTTATTATTATTTCAATTTGTTTGAAAATTGTATTATTTATTTATGATTGTTTATTCAACTAGGGATATATGCCATTAAATTAATTAATAACAACCCGCCAGCTACCTACATTACTACAATACTTAAATTTATAATAATGCAGAGGTAATGGACCTCTTGCTCTTACGTGTTTTTAGAGAAGTTCTGATCTACTAGATTTAGCAGAGAAGCTCTGGTCTACTGGACTTTCGAGAAGCTCTGGTCAGTGTTATAGAGAATTTCCTTAATTCTTAGTTTTCGTCGTAGGATTAACCTATCCGACTACTAACTTAGTTCATTCGAGGTCAGCTTACATTGTCGTAATAATATGTATGTCACCTACAAGCCTTGACAAGCCGAAAAAAACATAAAATCAAATACGATAATCTCAAAATATTCTTTAGATTAAAAGTAAATTGATTCGATATACATTTTCAGCATTAAAAATGAGCTGAAGCATTAGAACACGCCTTCCTTTGTATAAACCATTAATTACATTGCCGCTTCGCCAAATTCTGAATATATATATTCGTCAAATTAAATTATTCGACATATTAAATAACACGCCGCCACGAAATTGGTTTCGCTAAAGCCGCAGACTCAACAGAATTTATAGATCCGCTGATATTAATTTTTCAGCTGAAGATTTCAGCCGTCGCTATCAATCAACGAGCGTGCGGTGGACTGATGGCCGTTCCGGGCCATGGTCCATTTGTCACGTGGTCGTAACCGTACCTTCGGCATCATAAAGCGTAGACGAATGCGTCTGGACGAGGTGTATATCCTCAGGAAGACGACGTCGTCAAATTTAATGTTCAGCGACCCGCGATAAAGATCGCGAGTCCTTTGAGGTCCCGCTCTCGAATTTGTTACGAGCTAAAGGACATTGTCATCGATGAAATTAGCGATTCATCGTACGTCACGGCTCTTTCAATCTCGCAATATTGGATTAGATCCTTCACTTAGCGGAGTGAACTTTAGAGCAGATGAAGAGGGCGAGAGGGAGACGAAGAGACATGTGTCAAGTTTATCTCCGGGACAAACACTTGGGGCACTTGGAACTTTATCATTCATTACGTAAACAGGTCGGGAGGAGAAACTTTTAGCAAGTTCATCGGGACACATCATAAATCACTGTGGACCAGCCCGGCGTTTTTTGTGTCGACCCACATGAAAACGGCTGAAAAATTGAAAATTTAATTAAGCTCAATCGTGTAAATACGATGATATTTGTAAAAAATATCCATATTCTTATTGGGTGAGACGATTCCTTAAATCCCAAACTTTGGAGGATTGGTATGGAATTTTATCCTTCCGAAAACACATTTGGGTAAATGATCCCTATAAATCTCTCCATATTTCAATTGTATGCGCTCATCGACGAATAGATCAGCACATGTCATAGATCAAGAGTTCTGAAGATTTTTCCTACATCGACCCCATTTAAAAGAATGACTTTCTTAATCGACCCTCTTTATTTTTTATATACAGCATACAACATAATAATACGAAATTTGTAATTTAACCATGACAATTTACTTTCTAGGATGGAGCGCTATAGGAACGACTGTTAAACTCGTTAAAGAAACCGCAGTATAGCAGGGAGCGTAATAGAAGGGTTCACTGTATTAACAATTACTTTACTGTATTTTAATTTGAAAACTTACCAAATTAAATAATTGCTTATTATCGTAGCCACTATAACTAAAAAGAAATATATATAGTCAGCGTTCAGATAGGGACCACGCTATAGAAAGTTAGGTACCCATACAAAATTTGGGGTTAGGTTCTTTTAATTGTATTTTACGATTTGAAGCAAATTAAACATTTGACCCATTTTTATATTTTCAATGACCTTGTACGTGTTTAGTTGGATAACAATAGCTCGTGCCTATAGGCGCCAGGAAGTATTGACCTAGCATATTTCTTCCAGTTTTTTCATTCGCAACAGATGTGCCAGGTGATTTCAAAGGGACAATTTTTTAGTTATTTTTTTAAAATGCTTAAGCATATGATGAGTAAATAATAAAAAGGTAAATATGAATTAATAAACCTTAATTTATATTTACCTTAGAATACATAATAATATAAAATAAAAATATATAAAAAACAAACAATAATTGAAGAAAGAAAAAAAACAGTGAACATCTTAAATTGGGTGATTATGCATTTAATTTCTGTCAGAGTCATTTAATATCACGTTAATCGAGACGGTGGTTCCCAAAAAAAGAACTAAACACACCTAGCAAGATAAAGGGCAAAAATTTACTCACAATTATTTTTTAAGTGCACGTACATATTTAAAATGCACAATAATAATATATTTACGAAAATTCTAATTTGACCTTGAAAATATTGCGTTTTGTAAAATTAACGCTATACAAAAAACCGCCGCAAACGCTATAGGAGGTTTGATTGTAGTTAAAAAAATAACCCGATGGTTGTGGTTATTGCTTTACTTTAATACTTTTTATTAATATATTAGGTGTAAAATTAGTTAATAATAGTCGAAAATTACCGAGTTTTGTAATATAAAATCGATTTCTCGTTTTTCTTAATTAATTGTTAACGTAAATTAAACTTTACTTAACATTTTTTATTATTATTTTAGTCATTTTTTGATGTCGCATGGGACACGACGTCAATTGACGTAATTTTCGCCGGACGAAGAGTTTAAATGTAATATATTATATTAATTATGTATGTTTTAATGAATTGTATCGATTATTAGTGTACCAAGGTTTTTACATATGTTTTCAAGTATCAGCGAAAGTATTATAACAAGTAAGAACTATGAAAAGCTTAAAATAATGGTTCTATGGATTGATTAGACATTAAATATACTAAGTACCGAGAATAATCGTTATTTAAAATTTAATAATCAAATTTTAAAACGAAAAAAAAATATACGATTGTCCTCTGGAATACCATAGACCCTTTTTAAACTTTCATCGACCCACAAGGGGTCCGTCACAGGTTCCGCCTTAGACAAATCAATCAAACTTTTTTGTGTGCTTTTATTAAATTTTGCAGAAACTATTATTTAATGCTTACATTATTATAGCCTAAAGGTATTAAAAATAAATAGTTTTTGGACCCGAGACTTACTTATTTATTCCGTCGAGATGCTATTTTTAATCAGTCCTTTGTCCTCCGATAAAATTTACTGCATATACGTACTTATTTACCAAGATTAAACAGATAATCAGTACTGAGACCTCTTTCATGAACTTCCACCATAAACTTTAGTATAAGAAACACAATTTAATCATCGCACAACATATTTTTTCGATGTTATATACGACAATGACTATCGTGTTTACTTTTCATTACTAGATATTAGATTATTTTACAGAATTTCTATAGAATACAAGTATAGTCAATATCCGGACGGATATATTCCAGTATTAGTAATTGGGTTGAAAGGTCACTGAATGAAAATAAATTTTATTTATGGAATATCGAGACCCTGTAATAGATATTTGCATTCGGCTTTAGTATGAGAAATAATTTAAATATTTATAGAGAAGCATTATCATGAAGATCTTAATTAATATTCTCAGTTGCATATAGAATTAGCAAACATAGGCCATCAATAACGTCGGTACTAAATTATTAAGATAGAGCATCAGAGCAAATACATTGAGATAAGCAATTCTAATGGATTGTAATAACACCGGTAATGACTCAAGTTGAGTCTGAACTAATTAATTAAGATTTTTTGCTATTATAAATTCAGAATATAGTAGAGGCTTGGAATAACATTGTCGCAAATTTATATTGCAGGCCCCAGCTTCATTATATGCAAATCAAAGGTAAACAAGGGCCCTGCGCGAAACCAACAGTTTCCAGCTTACGCTTCGTTAATATAAACTTTAACCGTAAAATAGTTTCAGAGTTGATATTGGCGGTGTGAACCAGACCCTTGTTTTCTTTCTGGAGATTTATCTGAAAGAATTTAGAACTGGGGGGATGGGGAACAGTAAGTTTGCGCGATAAACTATTTTTCGCTCAATAAACTTGATTGTTTTATTTATTTATTTGTATTTAATACTAAGCTGAGCGTACTGATATGGCGTATCTGTCTGAAATAAAAAAAATTTGCAACGACCTGAAATTGGAAACGGTTCAACTCTCTGAAAAGTCGAGGAGGACTTCTTAGCAGTTTGAGAGCGAACTGATTTCTGCTAACTACGGAACGAACTCACAGTCGAGTGCTAAGCTTTAAAATGCTTTCAAGTGATCCTCGTGCTGTTAATATAAAACTAAAATCCACTCTGAAATATAAAACTCAGCTCAAATGAAATAATAATGCATAGTACATTAAACCCTTCTATAACGCTCCCTGCTATACCGCGATTTTCTATAATTCGACAGTTCCTCCGATGCCGTTCCCTTCTAAAACGAAAATTTGGAAATTGGATTTATGTCTGTACGCTCTACGGAAGAACCGAAGACGATTTCTGCCATGCAAGTACTTCTTAAATTATTTATTTATTATTTAAGTGGTAACCAACCCTAAGGGCGGTCTGAAGACCTGAGAGAACCTGGAAGACACTACGTGATCTCTAGCAGAGACATGTCCGTTTCAATCCTGATGTCAGGATCGTGACGGTCGTCCTCTAGGTTATCTTGGCTCTTTCTGGGCTCTGGTATTCTAAGCAATTTACATAGCTATAACCAAAGGTACTTCTGCAACCCTAACGTCTTTTTTCAAGCGGGATGCTCGATACTTTGACGACCAACCCCAATCGGATGCTTGCAAGGTTCTGTGTTAAGACATTTGTTTTAGAATGTTCTCTGTGACATCCTTGACATATGCCGACGATATTCCTTAAGTTTAAGTTGTCAAGCCGATATCGATCTTAAAGCCATTTCAGAATGAGGCCATTCATTCTCTTCAAACAAGACTGAAGCAATCCTCTCAAAAGTTCGACTCGGTCTTTCACGTCCTCCCATTTTTCGCTTAATAACAACGTCGTTCAATTGTCTACTCTTTGGGTATTTTGTTGGATAAACATGTTCATTTTTTGTTACATGCAATATGCGTCGTTATGAAGGGGATCTTCTGTGGGATTGAAGGGTAGGCAGTTAGCTGTCATTTCAGTAGTATCGTTTTGTCGCAGAGCTCACTCGTGCTTATAACTTTTAATTATTGCTGGCGTTCTTTAGATCCTCTAAGGTCTCAGATCTTGCTTAAAAAATTGCCCCTTGTCGTCGGCCCCACTAAACCTAAAGTCACGCGTCTTGTGGGAATCCTTTCCCAAAGTGCGGACTGCCTATATCTTCTAAACGGCCTCCTTACCTCCCCGCGGTGCCAGAATGCGAGTAAGAGGACGGGAGCCGATGGGGCCCCCCTTAAGCAAACCGCGCTCAAGGAAGCCCCCGCGAGTCAACATGCCAGGCAAGTCACTACGGTTTTTTGTCCTCTGAGACTAACAGAGAGGCCCTTGGTGAGAGTCCCCGCTGACAGGCGGTGCGCCACGGGCTTCTCCTTGGCGATGGAATTCCCTGTTGTCATCCGTTGCCTTGGAGGAGCAATCTTTGACTCTCAGTCGAACTCCGCGGTCTAGATGATGTGTGCGGATGTGGCAAACTCGCACGATTCCACCCAATCGCAAGCTTCGCAGTGCTGAGCGTGAGAAGAGCAGAAGGGAATCGATTTCTCGCTCCATTCTGATAAACCAGGCCTCATGTGGTACAGTACAAGAATGACGTGGTGTGAGGTCGCTTCTTACCTTACGGGGTCCTCCTTTCCCCTGCCCCGTATGCGGTGAGTTTGGCATATCTTTCCATAGAGTCATACTCCAATGCCTATCTCTTCTTTCCTGATATTAGATCTAGTCTAATCGTAGCTGGTGCTTCCCAGACTTTAGTCAGTTGACTTATGATTGGTCACAGTAATTTCGAGGCTAAACTTAAAGAGTCAAGCCTAGTAACATATTTGCAATGTTAGGGTGGGTTTGGCTGACTGGATTTGAGTCACATTTTGTGGACATGCCCTCACCTGGACGTCGCAGGTTTTTCCAAACGAGTCTCGTGGTAGTGGGCCCAATTAGACACATGGATCTGGTCAGCAATGTAACTTACTACAGGGCATTTGATCGCTTCGCGTCGATTTTTGGAGAGTTTTGCGAGGATATACTCCCTCTTCCTTCTCCATTTCTTAAGCAATTTTAGTAATACCCCTGCCATCCACCCACACCGTATACGCGGTAGGTGTGGATGGCAAGGGATGGAACTGTGTCGGACTGATCTTACACAACTTCATGCCTTATCCCAAAGTTTGTATGGTGCCTTGGTCTCTATAACACGGGTTTTTATAACATAATCCAATTTTCTTTGTTATATGATGGTTGACTGTATATATATATTTAATCGCGTTGATTATTTTTAATAGGTTTCAGCTCGTTTCAGCCAATATCGTTTGCTACGATCTGATCTTCAGCCGATTGAGTTCGCAACTGGGCTAGTGCGGTTCGGTTGTCGGCTGGCTATATATCACGGGATTCTGCCGCGGGTTAATGGCGAGGAAAAGCGATAAGAGCCTCGATAGCACCGGGCGTCGTATAATGACGCCAAACGGCGGCGGGGGTAATGACGCCGACGTCATCCGACGGGATTTATTATTTTTTGACCCGTGTCACATTTGGGTTTTATGTCTCAATCCGACATCAAGCAGGGCGACATGTGCTAGAATCGTTAATAAACAATTTTCAAGACTGTGATTCACATAGCTGACGAAATGCGACGTTTATAAAACGATTTCCATATAAAAATCCCGATGCTATATATTTCATGTTTAATAAATGATATTTTAAAACGTTATTTATAGCACGTTTGTATAATCGCTTAAGTATACTAAAATCCTTTTATTAATTACGGCGGAGAACATCGGTAAAATGGAATCAAATCCGATTAAGTCGCGAAAGTTTCAACTTTTGACTAGAGAATTAGTCAAACCGTGCGCTTATTAATCAGTACTCAAAAGGCGTTTCAGAAATAATTCCGTTACAAAGGCAACGGGGTTGCCAAATTCAATTTTTCAATTTTCTTCAGATTCCCAATGTAATCCAATTTGGCGAACCCCCAGAATTGAAACCATGATAAAAAAAATATATATATATATTAATTTCATCCGACGCTGAGTTTTGTGTGTAGTGTTTAAAGTATAATTTTTAATTTAAAAAATAAAATCAGAGAGACTCACGTATCGAATATTAATGGCGTTTACCTGTACCCAAACACCGGACGATAAATTCCGGGAGTATCCGGGAACCGGGCGCTCTATGAATACAACATACGACCGTCGGAAAATTTCGACAGTAAATTCTCATGATATTACAACAGAGTCGGATCTTACGTGCTGAAAGACGCTGGCGGTACGATCTGCTTCAGGAAATATCTCAGTTATTCAGCCGCCATTATTAATCACCCTCTTGTGTTTTCTGGGCCGACACCGCAATTTCTATTCCCCTGACCGTCGCCACTCGGATCTGGTCATATTTCACACTCACCATGGCTCCCGTGGGTTGGCAGCGGGGAGTGGTGGTCGGTGGGGGGTGGGGTCAAGAGATTCCTATATTTAAAATTATTTTCAAATAGTCTAATAATATTATATGGCAAAATCAGATATAGAAATCGACCTATATGGCAAAGTCATCAATCATTGCCCCAGTAAGATGTAAGAGTCAGAACATTAATGTAAAAGTCGTGTTTGGTGGGGTGAAAAAAATAATGTGACATGTAAGACGAAAATGTAATTCAAATAATTTTCTAGAAAAATATTATATTAACCTAGTTACGGATGAAACATTATTATATAATATTCTGACCGATAAGAATTTATTTATACGAATAAATATTTTTAATGCACTCCAATAGTCGTTAGTCTCACCTACTAATTAAAGTATATTAGATGTACTTCCTCCCTATAGCGTTCACTTCCATAGCGTTTTTTTCTATAGCGTTTGTGGCGGTTTTTTGTATATCCTCAATTTACAAAACGCAATAGTTTCAAGGTCAAATATTATTAATTGGCAATTTAAATAAGCACGTGCACTTAGAAAATAATTGTCAGTAGCTGTTTGACCCTTCATCTCGCTAGGCGTGTTCTGTTATTTTTTGGTGAATCACCATCTAAAAACGTTCCAGGGATATTCATCACAACACAGTTAGAAAATATTGTTCTACTTGTATAGTCGTGGAACAAATTATGATTAAGTAGATCGATGCATACGATTTTTAAGGCATTAGGTATATATGTGTTAAAGGGGTTTTTAATCATTCTATTTTTTTAAGAATTGAGCAACGGGGATTAAAAGAAATTCGATTGAACGTGATATTAGATGAGCCTGGCAATAAGTACATGCATAATTACCCAATTTAAAATGTTCCCATTTTTTCTCTCTTCAATTACTGTTCGTTTTTAATATACTTTTATTTTATATTAACCCTTAAAACTCGTATTTTTTTTCCAAATGGGGTAGCGCCAACTCGTATTTTATTTCAAGATTTCTTCAAAATATAATAATTCCAATTAATTTTAGAAAAACACATTTTCTTTTAATGTTACTCCAAAACCAATATGAATAATTATAAAGAATATCATAAATTGACTAAATATATCATTTTTTAGTAAATGAAACTAGTCATGTAAATATTTTGGAAGGTTCTAACGCAACTGCTGAAATTTTACTCGTAACATGTAAGAGATCGCTGGAAACGTATTAGACATCACTATAGACACTTTATCTTTTATAATAACAATTATAACCTGAATTGTACTTACGATCTTCAAAATATGCAACAATATGGGTGACGATATATTCGAAAATTACAATTAGAAAACAATACATTTTGAGTTGCCGCCATTAGCGTGCGTGGCTAAGAACAGCGTAACAGATCCTCCGTTATGATGTCAGGGTTGGTATGAAAAAAAACGTTTTAAACGTGGTTAAAATTAATCAATAAACAAATAAAAGTATGTATTTATTATTTTAATATGCAAAATAACTTATAAAATATATTATGTTTGTTGTCGGACAAAATAAATAATGTAATTTTTAGAGATATTTATATAAATTATAACTTTTAACATTTACATTATATTTTGTGTAAAGTTAATATATATATACAACCAAGTAAATATATGGCGGAAGAAAATGAATTTAAATATTAGGAAAATAGCTGTTCTGATTAAACTTCAATTTATAATTTTTCATGGTATGATATCTTTTAAAACAATTTCCTGGATGAAGACTTGGCTTTCTAGTACACGTATCACACAATAAAATTGCTTTTCGTGTCTTCCACCTTTCACATGTCTTTTGAACAAATGAAACAGTCTTTATGTTTACCCATATTAAAAAAAATGAAATGAGGTTTTATTTAGACGTTCTTCTGTAATCCAATGTTGATGGTCTTAGTTGAAGGCCTTCTCTAAAATCTCCGATAATTTGCATAACTAAGGTAGAAATAAAATTTTGGTGCTTCATTGATTTTATTTGCTTTACTTGTATATAATATATAGGCGTTAAATAAACTATGTTCCAAACCCTAAAAAACAGTTTTCTTCACCATTTTAAAGGTTCCGTAAAACCATAATAGGATGCGGTTGAAGTCTACTCGATCCGACTCCTCGCATCATGTTCTGTATATATTTTAATATCACATTTGGTTTCAGAAATTTCTACTGTTGTTCCGTCATGGAGATTTCCGAGACACTACTCGACTTTCTGATGCGTAGAAAGTAGTAATAATTCTTACAATTATTTTATCCTGCCACGAGAATATCATTATTTCATTAGATCTACAAGCTATTACTCTGTAAATTATTTGCGTCGGTAAATTTAGATATTTTAATGATACCCGGTAAAAAAAATATATTATGTATTGTGCCTGTGAAATAGCACTTCATTCCTAAAAGTTCTTTTGCCAGGGGCAAACTTAAATAATGCTTTCACGAGTATACATGGTATCCTTCAGAGAATTCAGCAGGTTATTAGTTGATCCATATAAATGTAGAGACGATTCTGGCAGTCACAGGAAGATCAAGGTCGTACAAGATGTTCGGTTGTAATGCTGTCATGGTACGTGGAAATGGGTATATAAAACCATTGGTTGAATCAGCTAACACATAAACTCTGATGCCCCATTTTGTAGGTTTGTTTTTTATTAAAATGTGATGAAGCTAATTTTCCCCTTAAACTTTACGACGGACTCGTCCTATACTTATATCTCTTTCCAGACTTTTCAATAATCTTAAATTTGGAATCAGTATAAGTTATGAGAATTGTTGACTTTTTTGAATTCTTGTTCTAAGAGTTTGATCATGTATATTTTTCATTTTAGATGAAGCATCCAGAAAATTTGAAAAATCTATCTCGTTTAAAATGCTTGAAAAAATGGTATCTTTAGATTGAATTATTTAGGACAATATATTTGTATATTTCACAGGAGACCAACCCCATATTTAAAATGGCTTACCAATAAATGCTGCCATTTCATCAAAACCTGACAGGTTTCCAAGTTCTCAAATTGATCTTGGTGATAATTGTAAATTTGATAACTTATTATTAGTACCGAGTTAGTCTCGTCTACAATTTTGTTTATCTAAATGTGTAGATATGTATTTCTAAAACAATGTAAAAATATAGATTTCGATTTTTTATATGATATTTTTTTCAATATCTTTCTGATCGTGATATCTGTACAAATGTATTTTTTTTATCTAGATAATCAGCATTATTCAAATATTATATTTAAAGTTTCACATAATTTGTTAAAAACAATTATACGCAAATCGATTGTTATGAATCGCTGAATTTAGTAGTGTTCATATAGTACGGCCGCCACAATATAATGCTATCTCACTCACACTTATGGACAAAATGCTTGCAGAATGACAGCCCTTGCGGAGATGTGGAAATGTACATATTTCAATGCAGACAGATAATATTATATTCAAAGGTGTTTAAAATAGTTCAAAATATATTATATTGTATTTTATGAAACACACACTTACCTTATTAGTAGTAATTGCTAGTCGATTGAGGATCTGCGGTTGCTTGGCGTTCAGTTTGAATCAGCGCGCTAAGTGAACATAAAACCACACCAATACGGCCAGTGGACAAAATCAACCCAGATATTTAAATTGCATTTTACGATGTTAAAATGCCAAAATAATGTTAAATTCGATCCAATTGTATGAAGTTGGGAAGTATCAGGTGAAGTAAATATCGTAAAAAAAAACATTTAAATCAATTTGTGGTCAGTAAACAAGGACGACAAATTATGTCGACGTATTGTCGACGTTCGAGTTGAGAGACGAAATCATGATGTCGACTATATGTCGACTTACGAGTTTTAAGGGTTAATATGTATCCTAAATAAAACATATTTCCGTAAAGGTTTCTTAATTTATATTTACCTTTTTTTATTTATTCATCATATGCTAAAGCATTTTAAAATAATTAACTAAAAAACTGTCCCTTTGAAATGTGCTAGGTCAATACCCCCTTGCGCCTATAGGCACGAGCTATTGTCATCCAACTAAACACGTGCAAGGTCATTGAAAATATAAAAATGGGTTGAAATGTTTAATTTGCTTCAAATCGCAAAATACAATTAAAAGAACCTAACCCTAAATTTTGTATGGGTGCCTAACTTTCTATAGCGTGGTCCATATCTGAACGCTATAGAAGGGTTGACTGTATATAGATTTTTTTTACCTGGCCATGAATATAAAAAATGTAAGTTTTATACTTTTTTATAAACAGTCTACCCTTCTATAGCCCCGAGATTGGAGCGAGGCGCTATAAATCTTATGCAATTAGACGCTATAGGAAATATCGCGCAGTATTATATTACATATTTACGAAATATGTAATTTGACCGTGAAAATTTAGCGTTTTGTAGAAAACGACGTCCTAGAAGGAGGCACTATAGAAGAAACTGCCGAACGCGTTACTCTATAGAAGGTAGCGCTATATGAGGGTTGACTGTATATCGTCTATAATTTTTATGTGCAATCTCAAAGGATTTTTCTTGTGCAGAATGAATATCAATTGTAAAAAGTTGTTTTTACAAAATTGTTTTGATGACTTCCCAAGTTATATTCTCAAATCTATTCTATTTTGTATTGGTTCGATTAGATTAGGGGTATCCTAATATTTTCCTACCCCTTTTAAATAAATAATTTTCTTTATAGACCCCCTTATATTTTGGTTTCCAATTTACAGCAGTGATGCGTATATCAAAAACGTGTACGAAAAATTTATTGTCGACTATAAATCCCTAGAATACTATTTACCCGTTATAAACTTCCATAAACCCCTATGATGTCCACATGGATGGAAAGTGTAAATTAGATTTACCATTTGGATTAATCTACTCATTTCCAATAAACTGGTTTCATTCAACAAGAAGCTCATGACTCTGACAGAGGTAAACAGCGACAATTGCGCTCGCGACAGACATAAACACCGACATATCCGCGCCACAAAAAATAATCAAACTTTATTTATCATTTTAAGGGCGATTTTGTTTCCTCGCTGTTTATGAATGTCAAGTGAAGTTTTTGGAACAGATTTGCACCGCGCTCAATTGTCGTTTTACTAAGGTTTATTATATTCAATATGAAAAATTATATTTTTTTAACAATATTCTTGTTTTCGTCGGAATAAAAATGCTTTATATGTCGAGCAATTCCGGCTAACCGAATTAGACGGCGTTGGGGAGCACGTGCCGCCGATTGGCCTCCCCTGTCCGTCTTACAGAGGTGTTGCCGTCGTTTCATTGTGCCGAAATTATATTTGCACACGCGTGTTTGTACAATTCGCAATTTGGGCGTGTGCCGCCCCCTGTATAATTTAATTTTAGTGCGGGCCGCACCAGTCACGTATAGCGGGGACGATGCATTGCGCCAGTGTTGCCAGCCACGTTTGGTTCCCGGGACATAGCTTAGTTTTATGACGTCACTTACCGCCTGTGTACCTGGATTTCCCGGGCAGCTCCGGGACGACGGCGACACTCACTCTTTTACAAGCGATAAACTTGGCGTCGCACGCGTCGAATTAAACACAATTATGGGCGCCGAATAAATTTGGGCGCCGAAAATGTTCAGCGACCGTCCTTTTATATTTTCGCATCTTCATATAGGATACTTCATCGCGAACTTTGAAATTTCGCGTCTAAAGACTACACAGATAGTCGGAATACGTGCCAAAGTGTTTAACGTGAATAATAGCAAGAGTTGCTCAAAGTTCCACTCGTATTCAACAATTTGCCCTCATCCTCTCACCCTCGCTGAAATAGGGCAGGTGTGTTCCAATGTAACCTGGACTACAAATTACTATATAAATCAAGACAATATTTAATTACAGTAAAACCCCGTCCTTACGTTTCTGAGAGGACCGATAAAAAAAAAAGTAATTAGAGGGAAAACATTTTAATTATTTTTTATTTAGATAATCACTTCAAATCAGTTTGATACATATTTGTGTGCTAGTTACGTAGCTTTTAATGCCCTCAGTATGCTTTATAGCAGGGGTGAGCTACCTTTGTTTAGTTGTGGTTTAAAAAAATACAGAAATAAACCTCTCATTGATAGAAATACTAGATAAATGTATGTGGAAAAAGATTATATAACCGATCCGTCACGGCGGCTCGAAACCGCGTCGTCTAAAGGGGGTCTATTTTCCATTATAAATTATAAAATCCATCAAGTAAAGATATTGATGAAATCTTGATCAATATCTGGACAAAATAATGATCGTATTTTTTTGTGTGTTACAGCCGAACCATGTTGTTTGGATACCGTGTTATATGAGGGTTTTCTGTATATTAAAATATTAGCTAAGATTTTTTCAATAGCATTTTGAATTCTATGCTTTGCCTTTTGCAAAAGATCTGTTATTTTCGTTTGTTAGTTTATCTTCATTTAAAAGGGGTTTTACGGCATATTTTACGTTCTTCTCAAACATTTATGTTTATATACAGTCAGCCCTCCTATAACGTTTCTTCTCAATCACTATTTTCTACAAAATGCCTTGTCCACCAAAGAGCATTGACCTTTATTTTGCTGGGAAATGTATTATATATATATACGAAATACGTAATTTGACCTCGAAAATATTAGCATTTTGTAGAAAGAAGCAATTTAGATGAATCGTTATAGGAGGGCTGACTGTATATATATATATATTTTTTGTATTAATAAATTATTTTACTGGTTCTGCTCTTT
Source organism: Philopotamus ludificatus (assembly GCA_022495035.1). Classification (NCBI taxonomy): domain Eukaryota; kingdom Metazoa; phylum Arthropoda; class Insecta; order Trichoptera; family Philopotamidae; genus Philopotamus; species Philopotamus ludificatus. The sequence goes on from JAGXCT010035355.1 coordinate 36,515, forward strand.
TAACCGATCCATCATAGTGGCTCGAAAGCAACCCCGTCGTCCGAAGGGGGTCTATTTATAAGGAAAAATAGACCCCAAGCATTTCAAGTCAAGATATTGATGAAATCTCCATCAATATCTTGACTTATTTTTTAAAAATGGATTATTCTAAGAACAAAAATGGTTATTCATGATACGCTTCATAACTTGGTCGATATTTTGATTTTTTTAACTAATTACTATGACGCGTATATGACACGCGCACCCGATGATGTCCTGCCGCACACTGAGGACACGCCTACGTTAGACCGACCGCCAAATTCTCGTGACAATTGTCACTATTATACGTTTTACTCGCACTTGGCACATCGATACGGATGCTAACGAGAAAAAACATCGCGCTCGTGGCTACAGAAGCGAATATTGTTGTTTTTATTTCTTTCGCAATTGCGGATAATATAGTCAACGATTATTTATAATATTTATTTATAAACAAATAGTATGTAATATGTAGGATTCATATAAAAAGAATTATTTGAGAAAAATCAAAAACTAGAAGTCCTAAATAGACCCCATCGGCATGGCTAGGTTATTGATAAATATGTAACTTAAATAAATAACTTCAAAATTGTTTATATATTTATATTATATCAATTTCAAACATTTAAAATCATTTTGCTTTCAATTAAATATGTTTATAAATTTTCCATCGTAAATTGGGGGAAATAATAAACGTAAAAGCGGGTACTAAATATACTAAAATAAAACGGAACTGTAAAAATTGAGCGCAAATAGAGAGAAAACGTGCAGCTTTGTAATTTTAAACATTCAGTTTATACCATTTTTATTTGATTAAAAAATATGTATTTGCTGAAAAAAAAAGTATGACTGGTTCTATGTATAAATCCAATCAAGGTAACAGAAAACAGGATAAATGTAATAGCAGAACTTGCAAAGTACATGACTGGGGAAGCTTCGGTGCTACGAAGAGCGAATATATTCAACAATTACTTATGTAAGAGGTAAATTCGATTAGAATGAAATCAGAGATATACAAAATTAATTCAGACAATATAATTTAATTAAATAACTTGCACAATAATTATATTTCCTGCTTTATAAAAAAAATCGTTGAGCATTTTGTAACAGATGTTCTTAGTAACATCTGCTGAAAATCACTGGTTTATTTGAATATTATCTCAGCTGCTAAAAGCTACCATGCCTCTTGATAAATAATATTTATTTTTTACTATTATTATCCCTTGCAAATACAATTTTATTTTATTATTTAAATGATATAAATACTCATACATCTTAAAAATAATATTCACTTTGGGGTATTCACCATAATAAGAGAAAGAAAATAAACGCGTTCTAAAATTACTATAATAATATTAGAGGGACCCGAAAGAAATTTTACATTTTTCATTCAATTTTTTTACATATTAATAAAAAATATAATATTTAATATTATGAAGAATTGTTTCCCTTCTTCTTAGTAGTTTTTCAATTTCTTGAGTGATTTTTGACTTGTAAAAAGAAAATTGGTCCAACATTTAATAAAATCTTATTCTAAACGGATGTAAAATACGTTACATTTTTTTTTTTATTGACTCGTAGAAACAATATTAATATATTTTCCTAATAATGTTCTTTCAAGAATTTTTTTATAAAACAAATACTATGAGGACTTAAATGAAATAGCATATATTTTGATGTTTTATATTTCTTTTACAGGTTATTATGAAACAACGGTAAAAGGGTAACGGAAAACCACTGCACAATTACTCTCCATGAAAACCATTTCCATGATCCTCCATAAAGGGATTTATGCACATGATCACTTACTCACTCATGAGAGAAGTGGATTAATAGTTTATAAAAAAAAAAATAGCACCAATAGTTAAACGATTATCTGTATTATAATATTATAATAAAACTATTTAATATCTTTTTTGAAAAAACTTTACTTTTTTTTATGTAAAAAGGTCAGAAAAATAAGAAGGTAAAACCTCCCAATTTAACTCCAGATTTTTTTCTTGTTCCAATCTTCATTTATAAGGGCGTCTATTATAGTAGTGAAGAATTAAATATCTGTTTTACAAAATTAGACGTTTAATATTAATAGTTTCAATTGTCACAGTAAACATCTGCATTAATTGTTTTACCCGGTTTTAATAATTCCTTTTAAATCCTACCAAATGTACAAAAGAACTCTTCGGAGTGTTAAGCTAGACTTAGGGGTAAGAATTGATGTTTGAGTTTCAAGAAAAGCCATTGACTTTTTTGACTTATATTATCGTAAACGATTTATTTTTTATCTACAGTTACAATTTGATGTAAAAAAGGTCGAATTATTTTTTTCAACAGCAAAGAACTGCTTTTTGAGTCTCTGGGATTATTCCTTAATGGATCTCAATGTGTCATTATCAAATTTAAAAGGTCGCTCAGATTCAGGCGAATCTCTTAGATTGATATTTCCTGTTTTGAACTTTTAAAACTTAAATTGACATCTACGTGCTGTCAGAACTTCACTATAAATTTATTTAACAGTTTTAGTGGCTTTGATGATATTCAAGCCCGAAAAAAAGGAGCATACAATGTCTAATGGGTTTATCCTTAATTTTTAATTTCTCCATGTTACCCTCAACAATAATATCAATTTTATTACCCGTTAAGAATGCTGAACAATAGTTTTAAGCAAAAAAAAACTCTGGAAACGCAAAACTAGCTCTTTATTTTTTATTGCCAAAACTATTTTTACATATTATATTTTTTTTAATATACATTTCTAATGATGTTTCTTGTAATATGCCATTATGGGTTTTACCCCTGATGGTCATTTTTTTACTAGATCTTTAAACGTGCAATCAAGGCATAGATTTTTTCTGAGACTCTGGGTTTCTTGTAGTTATATCTACATTCAATCGAGCCTCCTATTTATTTTCGATAATATCTAATAACAATATTAATAATTTATTTAATATTAGGTTATAAAATACGCGATTTCTTTTGGGTCCCACTAATATACTCGATCAATTTTCTTGATATATTTCCATATTTATAATAAATTTGAATCTTAAACTATGTTCGTAATAATTAGAGATAGAAGCAACACACCACACATGCATTTTCCAATATTCCCGGTGACAAACTGGAAAAAGAAACACGGTGTAAATTTGATATAACCGTAATGGAAACCGGAAAAGCGTGAACCCATTTTTTTTCATATTTTATCCGTCGACTCCGATAAAAAATTATACGCGGAAAAATTTATGAGGATCACTTTGAGCCATACACGGTTGATCAAAGCTTTGTACGACCGACATTCATTCGCGTCTATCGCATGAAAAAAAATGTTGCAAAACTGAAAAATGCCTCGGCAAAAATTGCGTTTCGCGAAAATTGTAAAAAAAAAATTTTTTTTCGTTAATTTTTCGCATGCACATAATTTTGGTTATGTACTTTTTTTAGAGATCCCCGAGGCGCAGTAAACCATTTGTATGGTGGTTCCTCATGAATGCGACAATGTTGTTTTCGGCACGATGATGGAATTTTATGGTGGGCCATAATTAAAAAAAATATCTCTAATAAATAAGGGCGTTATTTATGAATGGATTTGTTCAAGATAAACACCATGAATATTGCTTTGTTGAAATCCGCTGTTGCAGAAACAAGCTCACCAGTCAAATTTAGAAGAATTTCGATTAATCAGACTAATCTTACTTGAACAAAGCGGCTTTGACCCGTGAAAAACTTTTGGCTAATTGAATTATAATCTGACGAAACTGAAAATAAATCCATAGGCTGTGATCATCGTTAGAATTAATTTAATTTCGACGTAATCGATTCAGTATTTTAATTATTTTTTTTTATTAAAAATGTGTTTGCTCAGCGGAAATATTTCTGACTATCGCCATTCTTTCGCAGTCAGATTGGTTTTCGCCGCCACAAAGATTCTGGGATAAATGAAAAGGATGGGTTTGCTCCCAGCAAATTTTCAGCTACCTACTATAATAGTAGTCTGTAGTAGACAGCAGAAACCGAATCAAACTTGTAACGTTTCCAATATGAAACCGCAGAATCCGGAACAGAAAGGGACCGGATGGTTGAAAAGAGTTTCCTGTGCTCACCAAATAAATTCTATAAATATATATTAATGTTTTAGCATTTTTAATCTATGTAATTTATCGTAAAACATATGCTAAAAAAAGATGACAACATTTTCCCGCTATTATATTTTATAGTCGCAATTTTAGTCTTGGGAGTTTAATCCATCATTTATCAATTTTAAAAAATGATAAACGCAAAATCATAAGCTAAAGTTTAATTTCAGCGATCCTGAAAAAATATTTCCACGTGTTCTGATACTCTCTGTTTGTGGACAACACTTTTATTTTAGTCAGTCCTTTTATAACAAAGAAATCGGAACCACGTTATAGAAAACAAGTGAAAAAAATATTTTTTTTAATTTTATTTTAAGGAAAATTGAGACCGGAAAAGTGAGACAGAATATTGCGGTACATCATTAATTTATTATTAATAACCAGATTTATTTGTTTTAATAAAAATATACAATTTTAATAGAGCATATACAGTCAGTCCTTCTATAACGAATAAATCAGGACCACGTTATAGAAAACTTGCGTTGTAGTAATCAGGGCAACTCATAAAACATTTGGGAAAAGGGATTTTTAAATGGTATATTTAATTTAAATGGGATATTTAAATGATCTCGTTCAATGTCATGTTATTTTTTATTGTCAACTAAATGGCATTGACCTTATTTTTAAGAGGCCTTTTACATATAATTTTTTAAATTGAATAAAACCAATAATTTATCCATTTGCATATTTTGAATGACCTTGTTCAATGTCATATGTTATTTTTTATTGTCAACCAAATAGCATTGATCCTATATTTTAGAAGGCTTTTACATATTATGTTTTAAATTTAATAGAACCAATAATTCATCGATAATTTATCCATTTGCATATTTTGAATGACCTTGTTTAATGTCATGTTATTATTTATTGTCAACTAAATGGCATTGACCTTATTTTTTAGAGGCCTTTTACTTATTATTTTTTTTAATTGAATAAGACCAATAATTTATCCATTTGCATATTTTAATGACCTTATTAAATGTCATATGTTATTTTTTATTGTCAACCAAATAGCAATGTTCTTATATTTTAGAAGGCTTTTACATATTATGTTTTAAATTTAATAGAACCAATAATTCATCGATAATTTATCCTTTTGCATATTTTAAGTGACCTTGTTCAATGTCATATGTTATTTTTTATGGTCAACCAAATGGCATTGACCTTATTTTTTAAAGGGCGTTTTGAATTTATTTGGTAAATGGAACGAAACTAATATATCGATCTTTATATTTAAAATTTTACGTTCTAGGAGGGAGCGGTATAGGAGGGACTGTCAAAATTATTATGGAAAACCGCGTTATAGCAGGGTTTACTGTATTTAATTATATATTTAAGACACTTATGTATCGTTTCTCGAAGGAATCATGACAAAAATATAAGTTGAGAGGTCACACTGTTATATTTTATTGATTAAAAACCCTAATTAATTAAAATAAAGCTTTCTTCTCTTAAAAATATGACAAATGCTAAACTAATTTATAATTAAAATAATACAAATTTATAAATTGAAAAAAGGGGGTATATTTTTTCTCAGTTTAATTTATTACATTTTGCCGTATTCTAAAAGTTCATTACTGGCAAAAATCTTAAATTCAAATAATAGCCCCTTGTCTCTGCATTATTAATCATTGTTCTGCGAATAATAATTTCGCGAAAAAGAGAAAAGCCAATTTCGACCCTTTTCACGAGCTTAAATACGCGATTAGATCGCATTGTCTGAAAGTTTAAACTGTTTTATATGGCGCCGATGAAATATTCAGCCGGAGGGCCGGAGCAATTTGTTCATATTTCATAAACGGCAAGAGCTTTGCGATCGATCGCGCCTATTCGGACGCGAGAGCTTTCCGCACGACCGTCTGTTGATACCTAGGAAATAATATGAGTATTACACGGTTGATATGTTGCATGTATGCAACGATAACTGCACTTCCATCAGCGAAATGAAATGGATTTTCAATATGGAAAGTATCGAGAGTAAGTTCATAGGGTGTTTCCAAACAAATAGAGGACTCGCGAGACTCGCATGTCGCGAAAGGACATTAAAGTCTACATAAATAACGTATATTTATCATAATTCTGACACATTCGTTCGTTTTAAAAGCATACCATTTTGGGATATGATATCCTTTTCTACATATTTTAAACCTTTTGTTAGGATCGTTGAAATTCTCTGATTTGTGGAGATTTTCTAGTCACTGCTATTTTTAAAAAAGGGGATAAATATAATAGTGGTAATTAAAGGCCAGTGGCTGTGGTCCAAGTCGACGTTATCTATAATGACTTGCAAAAGTCATTTGATAAGGTCGACCACACTAGACTCATTGATTTTCGAACAATCTCTTACAATTTTCTCAACTTATTAAGAGAAGAGGAAACAGAACGTGATACATGACTCCCTAACTCAACTTCGGGGCCCCACAGGGTTCTAATTTTGGACCATTATTACACGACATACAGCATGTCCTTTTTTGTTATTTCGTCGCTTTAGCTGAACATCATTTCGTAGCTCGAAACGGCATCTACTAATCATCTCCCGCTTATTGTTCGATAATGTCAGGAAATTACATTTTTGAGATCTAAAGAGTTTCTAACTTTTGATTACATGTTTGGGAACGTAACTATTCCCAGACAGTCGTCAATCAAAGTTCTGGGAATTCTGTTAGACTCTAAATCTAGATTTAATTCCCATGTATACGAAGTATGTAATAGAATCTCGAGAATGTTGTCGTCCTCATGAGGAATTTACCCTAGTGTAGGAATGAGCAAGCCTGTTTTTTCTAATATTTCTCAAATAAATCTTTTACTATACATTTTGACAAGCTTTTTGTATTTGTTAAAAAAAGTCCAAAGAATATAAATAATATTAATAATCATTGACTTTTATTATCTGCAATTTTAAAAAAATAAATACAACAATATTCGCTTCTGTTGCTACGGGCGCGATGTGTTTTCTCGCTCGCATCCGGTATGATGTGCTGAGTGCAAGTGAAATCTTACGATTGACTATTGCGGCGAGAGAGGCATTCGACGACGAGTCCTCAGTCTAGGAGGGAACATCGCTTTTCATTTACGCATCATATTGATTAGTTACAATCCAAAATATCGATTAAATTATGAAACACATCATGAATAACTATTTTTATTTTTAGAGTAATCCATATTTTAAGAAAACAACTAAGATGTTGATGAAGATTTCATTAATATCGTAACTTGAAATGCTTAAGGTCTATTTTTTATTAGAAATAGACCCCCTTCAAACGACGCGGTTTTTTTTTTTTTTTTATATAAATAGTATTAGGTGTAGTAAAAAGTCTTGTCGTATTTTCAAAGGTAAAAAAAAATATAAATATATAACGAATAAATATAAGAATAAGTGTCGTCATTAGTTATAAAATATAAAACTTTATACAACAGATCAACAAAATGGCGATACTTTACAATGAAAATATCAACATGATTAGCAATGGTTGAGCAGAGTTAACTGAGAGTTTCCGAGAGCACCTGTCCTCACATTTGGCGAAATAATTGGCGATGGTAGTGAGGTGGCGCCCATAAAGGCAACTCGCACAGTACAAGGGGGTTATGTACTGCGCCAATCAACAGCTTGAAGAAGTGCTCTGCCAAGTAAATCGACCTTCGTTTCTCGAGGGTTATATACCCCAGGTAGTCCTGTACCCATGCGCTGGGGTATAAACTTGGGTAGAATCTAAATTCCCTTATGTAGAGATACCTAAAAAAATTCTTCTGTATCATTTCTAATCTGAGGGAATTCGAGGCGTATTAAGGCGCCCATATAAAGCCTTAGAAAAGAAGGTCAATATCCTTGGTAAGGCACTTCACTTCTTCTAACTTTTGGTTTGCGTTTAATTTCCGATATTAGGTCTGCCTTATTTCGGTCACTAAGATTACGTGGTACCCTATCTTGGTGACTTTCCCTAAATTTTCCAGGTTGCGATAAACTGTAGTTCCTGAAGTAAAAATCCCCTAAATTTTGTCTATCAAATTCGAAGTTATTTATGACTCAACCTAATACATGTTTGTTATGCGTGATTGGCGAATTGGATCACTCTGTAATGCCAATCACGCATTGTCTTTTTTAATAATAAATAAAATAAAAACTAATTTCGTGTAAGTTCTGTAAAACATTCCAGATGCGGTTCATCTGAAATATTTCAATTAAATTTCATCTGAAATATGCTAGAATTTTCATTTGCCAATAGTTCGCCGCAAATTAATTTTATATTCGTATCCGGTTTCGCCGTGCAGAATCGTTTGTAGCACACAGCAAACGCTGAATTTCATGAAGTATGCCGACAAATCATCCGTGAAATTTGATTAAACAATTCCTATGTTGCCATTTTATTCCGTTCAGGTATTTGCCTGGCACAATTATTCCAATACACGTCGAACGGCAAATATTCCGTACACGATATTCGATATTTGCATTGAATATTCGCGCAATTTAAATAAATAAATACCGTGCAATTATTAAATATTAATGTGCCCGATGCGGCCCTGCGGGGTGTTTCGTTCGCGTGTCCTTTAAACGCACGGACGGCTCCTTTATTAGTGTGCGCAAAAAAAGGAGTTTTAATATATTTGCCGCGAATCCGTTGGAATTTCAGGAATTTTATTACTACGGGGACGAACGCTTCTCGATAAAAGTTGAGTTTTATTGAAAAGGGTCACGTGATTGAGGTCGACTTATTGAATTCACTCAGGGACCCTAAGGTATTTTGTCTTCGCCATGGACGTAACCTAATACACAATACACGCCCAGGGTGTCCATCGATACATCATTATACGAACGAAAAATCGTTATCAACAAGCTAAAATCCTATCACTTTTTTTATTATTAATAATTGAATATTTTTTTGTCATAATTTAAATTTAACTTTTATGACTACTTTTTATTTTATCAAATGCAATATGGTCTATTAACCAATATCATATCATGAAATATCTGACATACCATAGTTTTATATTATTAAAAATCATTTTTTTGCTATTTAATCAAAAGATTTTATGGAAATAATAATAAAAATCTATGTGGTGCAATTGTCTCTAACCTATGATGTGAAAAAAGAAATGTGAAAATAAATAGAGAAAAAATCTAAAAATGAATAAGAACCTAATCGCCATACTGAAATTTGGGATTATTATTAATGAATATTAACCCTTTATAGGGCAAAATAATTATTTTGGATTTTTTTTATTTTTTATTGTTATTGACAATACTTATTGTCAATAACAATAAATTAACCAAAGAGCGTTCTCGACAACAAATTACAGTACTAAGGTTGACATTTCTATGGGCGCTCATGAAAATATAGACCTTAAAGCGACTGGTTAATATATTAACCAATTTCAGCCTATGCCCTATAAAGGGTTAATTAATAATATATAATATTATATTAATGAATGTTTTTATTTTAATTAAAATTGTTAAATAAACTGACATGAACCGTTATTTTTTTCGGTTCAGCCCCGGCTTTTCGTTCCGTCAATTAAAACTTGCTTTTAAGAGGTTTGTGATTTTTAATTCAATTATGGGTTAAAGCCCTAATAAAACCATTCAAAAAAATAATCACTCGGAATCGAAAAACCCATTTAAACTTGAAACGAAAAAAAAAATAATGGTCCAGTGCCCCAGCTAGATAGATTTAATTTAAACTATGTACTTAACTATGACCAATATATAATTAATAGAAATATTTTTATTATATCAATTTAGATAGACTTTATATATCTATCGCCCTTTCTATAACAAAGCAAAGCCCGTGTTATAGATACCAACGGCACTTATACAAAATTTGGGAAAAGGATTTTTAATTTTATTTTGTAAATTAAACGAAATCCATAAATCCATCATTTTTACACTCGCATATTTTAAATAACGATGTTCAATGTCAAGTTGACATTAAAAGTTTACGAGTTAGAAGGGAGCGCTGTACGAATGACTGTCGAATTTGCGAGAAAACCGGGAGCGTTATAAGAGAATTTACTATTTTATTGATTTTTTACATGTTTTAAATTGAAAAGTTTTAAAAATTTATCGACGAGATCTTAGCCCGATAAAATAGGAAATGATTAAAACTTAGCTTAAACTGCTTCTGCAAACATCTAGTTGGATAATAAGAACAGCATGGAAGTAAAAAAAACTATGACTTCGAGCTCAAACAATTAAAGAAGACATACAAATGTTACAATTGCTCGTAAGTTTATAAATGAGAAACGATGAACTTCGCAAAACTTTAACAATGCTTTATTGTGTTTTAAAATTAAATTATGATTCATAAAATTTACTAAGAGTATTTTTAAATTGCTGTGCTATATTTTTAGATTTAAGAATTATATCAGACTCAGCTGTATTAAATTTATGACATAACATTGCATTCATCTTTTATTTAACTTATTTTCAAATGCACGTTCGCGTTGTTTTGATTTAAAATGAAATGCATTTCTGAATAAGGATTCTTCGCTGCAACGAAACTGTTATTACAAGTTCTTCATCCATGATACGTATTGTTATTTCTCATATTTCTCAGAATGAGCCTTTAAAAACAACATAATATTTCTCTTCACTCACATGAAACACAATAAATATGATATTTAATATAAAAAATAATTAATTAATTATTTAATATTTTATTGTACTCTAATAAAGTTCGCGCATCTAAGATTCATTGATAAATATCGTAAACGTCATACTAATAATTTAACGCAACGCCGCGCGGTACCATATCCGATCCATAACCGATCCATGAACCAGGGTGACCATGATTTTTTTATGAATATATTTTATTATAAATATATTTTTTTTTAAGAATGTGAACAAAAGTCCAATTTGGAATCGTAACGGGCGGTTCGTGTCGCCGGGTCGGAATTGACGGTGTCCAAAATTTACGACGGCATCGAATAGTGGGATTCGATCCCATAACCGGGGCCTAAGTGCTTATCTTTTCCAATCCCTGGGACCCGGCGCGGTTACGTGACCTGAGTGTTGCAATGGTACATTTTTATGATTTCCAGAGGCCAATCCAATCATCCGCGTGGGAATGTCGTATAGCCGTGATGCTCGGACAGAATTAATGCTGAGTTAAGTTAAGTTAACTTTAGGCGCGAAATATTTGGCACCCGAATACGTAGGGCTCGTGAGCACGTTGTCGATACGCTCGTCGCCCAGGATGAATTGCCCTCTATTTGTTTGGCAAATGTCTGCGACATCCATTGTAGATAGTGGGGAGACGATTTGAATTTTGATGGAGGTGAAGTCCTTGGGGATATGGGGGTTAAATCCCCCGAACAAGTAGATAAAGATCCCTTCCATAGTTACTCGCGTTTCACTCGTAATTCCAGACAAATTTTCATCATATTTATTTACTAATATAATCAATTTGTTTCATTGCTTATTTCAATTTCCGCAACGGACCCTTTATCCACATTCTTTTTCATATTAAGAAGATTCATCCCGCAGTTTCGAGGGAAAAAAAATAACATACAACGGAAATTGGCTGTAAACTGAACTGACATTCATATCCCCGAGGTCATATACAAATTCATATTAGCAATCGACTATAAAACGGGACCGACATTTATTTCATCCCATAATTGCGCACTTCAAAAAATATATTATATTGAGGTCCCACAATCAATTCCGCGTTTCCTCGCCGTCCCCTCACTTTTCCGGTATATAAATAATGAATATCGATTCGGCGGCTGGGGAACTTATTGCGAGTGGAGATCTCTCCATTTCCAATCAAAAACTTTCGTTCATAGACGTGCAAAGTTGAACTCATTCCCGCGAGAGTTCATAGGTGATGCAATGCCGTGGAGATTCAATACGAGCTCTAAAAATAACACGGAAAATGCAAAGAAAACTCTGTGGAAAATACAATAATTTTGCGAGAATATCTCAGTCATCGATGCAGACTACCTTCGGTATACCCTCACCTCTTCTCAGACCGTATCGAAAAAAACTACAACAAATTCAATCTATCGTTCGTGTATTCATCATTTCCCCCATATAATGATTCAATAAAGATTCTAAAAATGAAAGGAAAATGAGTCTCTCATACTTACATCTCACCATAGTGTCATAAAGAATTCCCTGAATTCATAGTTTTCGGCGAAAGGCTAACCTACAGTGTAAATAATGTAAATAGTTTTACTAGTAGTTATAATTATTTTCATTGTGCCCTCTAAAATGTTGCACATGACAAAAGATACAACTAAAAATAATTCAAGAGGGTAAAATAAATCGGAAATAAAAGCGAATTGATCTATAAAAATCATTAATATTATAATTCTTAATTTAATTATTGTTAAAAAGAAATTATCGTTCACTTTCTTTTAATATTGGTTTCTTAACTCTGAAGAGTTTCACATGGTATTACATATAAGACATTAACTTAGCTACCTCTCTAAGAGGAGTAGGAGCTTCTGGACATTAAAAAGACTGTGAAATTAAAAATGTTGATTAATTTCTTTAAGCCATCATGGGGGAAAAGCGTTAGTTTGGAAGAGGTACTTAACCAACTGGACCTAGTTGGGTCTAGAATTTAATCAGCTCTCTAAAAATTTTGATATATATGAAAAGAAGACAAAGATTAGTGTATAGAATACGTCCAAAAACAGACATAGTATAATTAGCCCTCTTATAACGAAGAAATCGGGACCACTTTATAGAAACCAAATTTTTATTGTCAACCAAATGGTATTGGCCCTATGTTTTATTACGAACTTCGTAATTTGACATTGAGAGAGCGGTATAGGAGGGACTGTCGAACTTCTTATAGAAAACCGTGGTATAGCAGAAAGGGTTATAGGAGGATTAACCGTACATTTAACAGAAAAATGATAAAATGCTATTGAGTCAATTAAAAGTATGGTACATCAAAAAAGGAGATTGAGAGAGAAATTGAAGTCCAACCAATCTCCTGGAATTGACGTTATTTCTGTCGTATTACTAAAGGAACAGGGAGAAGATGGATAAAAGCTTCTGTGCCAGATACGTAACAACATCTGGATCTCGAGAAAATGGCCACAGGACTGGTCAGAGTCAATATTTATTCCGATACACAAAAAAGGAAGTACGAAAAAAGAGGGCTTCATCAGAAGAAAATGAACCCAAGAGCAAATTCTCAATATCCCCGAAATCATAGAGAAGAGCAGAGAGTTCAACATACCGACGACGATACGACATTGTCAGCCATCAACGAAGAAGAAGTGGCCAATCTGCTCAAAAAAGTTTTCTGGGAAAGTAAAAAACTATGACTCGAGATCAATAATCGACAGAAGTAATCAGCTATTCAGATCTTCTAATCTTTCGGATTTGAAGAGGGTTGAAACAATTACTTTATCTCGGATCACTATTTACGAGTAGCAGAAATTGTGAGCCAGAGATAGAAAGGTGAATAGGGATGGTTAAAAATGCAATGTCAAAGCTATTAACAATTTTGAAAAACAAAGGGATATCCAAAAAAAACAAAAAAACCTTTAGTACACGGTCTGATATTCTCAATTTTTATTTACGGCGTAGAAACCTGGACGATATAGTAAAAAATATAAAGATAAAAAAAAAAATATAAAAAATGCAAATTGACGTCTTTGAAATATGGTGCTGGCGATGTCTGCTGAGAATAGCATGGACCGCAAGACCAACTTTCGACCATATGTCTCAAAAGGATTCTTCGATACTTTGGGCATCTCGCCAGAAGAAACGATAGCCTAGAAAAGCTCGTCGCTCTTGGAAACGTACAAGGACTAAGGGAAGGGACAGGGCCTCAACATTCTCAGAGCGACGCAGTGAAGATCGCCACAGGCTCGAATTCCACAGGCAGAAGAAATCAAATAAGAAGTCAGAATTGAGGGACCTTGAGAGTGGTAAAGGTATTTTCCTCGAAAAACGCTAGTTATTCTAAGCTTTGACAATGACATATTAAAGGTAATAACAGCAGTTGATAAACCACTATTTGGTTCTGGATTCAATTTTGAATCTAAAACCACAGCGTACTCCATGGACTGCATTTCCGTGAAAGTTTGAACAAACCCTGTAAATATAACAAGACGTGTATACGTATTCCAGGGCAGGTATTGATCGTTTCCATTGAAAATATACGTCAGCTTATCTAAGATATTTATCGATAGCACTAAGTTGTATGGGCTATCCCTTTTTGGGCATTGCATCACCCTGCGTCGCGCCATACACGCACTCGACCCTCAGCATACATAATACATAGATTATATCGACCCTTCGCTACTACAACTGACCTATATCCCGCGTGTACATTTTATATTTGGGGGGGCCAGAATCGACGGCGCTCGAGACCATTTACCAATGCTCCTTTCGGCCATGTCCTTCCACTCCACCCCGCCTTCCATTCTCTGTGCCTAATCGATCCATTCCGGGTTCATTTGGGCGGAGGATATGATAATTTCGTTTATGTTTATGCTAAATTTGAAACAGGCTCCCCCCCTCCCCCCAGTTTCCGTTGCCTGGACCCGGGGAGCAAGTGTTTTTCCCGGGGTTTTCCATCGCAATGTCACTGCGGAAAGTAAGTGGGCCAGGAAAGGGTATCCATGATTGATTCGAAAAGCATTTTTACAACCATTAATCTTGGGAGCGTTACCCGCGATCCGTCTGTCACTTTTTATCCCAATCTCCTGTATCATTCATCTTCAGTAATAGAATCATATCAGTCCATCCTACTTACTTTTGGAATAGACCCGTTTGAAACTTTTTTCGTTCGACAGACAATTAGATTTTTTTCAGATCCATCATCGACTGAAACTGCTCGTATTTAAATACATGAATACGTCAAGAGGATGAACAGATTTTTATTATTAAAATGTAATATGTAAAAATAGAATTTATATATTTATTTATTTAAATATAATATATTATATTTACCCAGAGCGTCTGCAATATTTATGAAGATATTTACCATCCTCGACAGTGTAGAATATAATTTTATTTTTTTTAAAAGTAGTGAAAGTTGGTTTAAGGTTAAACCAAAACAAGGGAAACCTTTTAAAATCAACGATGATACTTGATTCGAATCATTTTAAAGGCATGGAAAAAAAAGACAAAAAACATTAGATACCCAACGCGAACTCATATTCGTATCTTTACTGTCATTATTGAGATTGTTATTGAGAATAAAAAGTGAGTTCTCAATTACACCAACACATCAATTCAAAAGAAAAAAAATAATGACCTATATCAAATTAGGTACTTGTGCCTACCCCTGAGCTTTCATTAACTGAAAAAGGTTTTCCTTTATAATTTGGTAAAATGTTTTGTAATTATTTGACTATATAATAAACAAATATCGAGACGAACCCCCTCATACTTGCCTGGACACAGTCGAGAGGGTAAAATCCGATACCAAAAAGGCAAAAGATGTAGGTCCAATGTCAGCAATGGCCAAGAGAAGGAAACCGCATACCAAGACGGATTGGGTCCCCACGGTATGGACACGAAAGGGGAGCTTCTTTTGGCCTCTACTACCATTCTAGAGTTTAGTAAGGCCCATACCCTCAGCGAGTGAGAGCCTTGTGGCTGGAAAACGATGATGGTGATATTACTTAAACCTTTCCTGACTATTACAGCAGAGAACCGGGTTCTTTGCAGAAATCTAGGAGAAATAATACTTTTATCGAATTAGGTATTACTTGTGTCTACCCCTGGGGCATTATTGATTGAAAAGGGTTATATTTTTTTATTTGGTACCATAGAAAAATCGATTAGTTTTAGAAAAAATCTAAGGGTTTTTTAATAAAAAATACCCTTAGAATTGTAAGAAAGTGGAAGAAAAAACTACATGACATTTCCTAATATTTAAGGAAAATTAAGAAATAATTCCTGAAACTTATGCATCCATATGCCAAAGTATAGAAACATTTAAAACGATTGGGCATAATTAATTGTATATGTAATAACGTGACGCGACAATTCGGCGCGGGACAAATCGGCGCCGACAATTGCGCCCCGACCAACATAACGTGAAAAATGATTAAATAAATTATATCTATAACATACAGTAAAAACCCCTATAACGTTCCCCCATATAACGTTTGCGGCGGTTTTTTCCTATAACGTCGATCCCCCCTATAACGTAATTTTTTTTAAAACGTTAATTAGAATTTGAGGGAAGATTACGTCTGTTAAAATACAAAATGATATCGCTCATCGCGCAAGTCAAGTCATTTGCGCTGGTTAACACGTAAAAATGTAAAAAAAATAATTTAAAAACCTTTACCCCTAATAACGTGGTACCTAACTTGACGTTATAAGGGGATTTACTGTATATTATATATTATAAAACGATATGTTCACTAAAATATAATAATTATTGAAGTTAACGAACACTGGGCGTATGATCTCGGGGGAAAACTGTGTCTCGTCGGTCCATAGTTATTTGTGTGCAATATTTCACGTCTGTAATATGATTGCCATGCAGATGCCAGCTTTACTTGAACCAATGGCGGCAATGTCAACATACACTGCCATACAATCCGAGAGACATTCATGCACGATCGCATGCCAAGTCGATGGGTGTGGGAGTAGGGTTGAAGCAAAGTTCCCCCTCCCCCTGAGACATTGCGAAACTTGTCGCACAACTCTTAACGCCAACAGACACACATTTATTTCCAAACCGCGATATTTATATATATTTGGTTCGCGGAATCCACCCCCAGGCCGCAAATTCCACTCGGACCGTTTTCATCGCATAAATAAGCCATAAAACTCTCAATGTTGAAGGCATCGCCTTTAAATAAGGCATAAAAAGCGGGGCGTGGTAAGACCTAAATAACCAAAATCGAAAGTATTGATTGTTTAAAAATAAAATTGCATCCCCTTCGATCGGGTGTTCGGTAACGGGGTGTAGTTTTCGTCATCGCTCTCTTTGGTCCCTCCCCTGCGCCATGTGACCCAGTTGCCGAGGATGGCTCGATTAATATTTGATGTGACAGTTTTAGCCGGAGGCTGGCTGTTGGCCGGCAGCCAAGCTGCGCTATTGTCGAGTCTGCGGCCTGGCTCGGCTCAGAGTCTGCGTTACCACACGCCCAAACTTGCTCGGCAGACATAAAATTTTAAAGGATAAACGATAAATTCCGGACCATTGTTCCGGAGGTCGCTCCATTCCACCGCAGACCCGTTAATGACCGAAAACTGCTTGAGGAATCGATCGATTGACCGCAATTGTAAACTTGAAGTATGGTTATTAGTTTAATTCGTAACAAAAACAATGAGGGGGGACCCGAAAGAAATCGCGTATTTTATTGTGTCCAGCCAGTATTTTTTTTTTTTTGCTTATAACTATTACTTAGCATTATTTATGAGTAATCAAATGTATATCATTGTAAGGGTAAATCCAGAAATTGACAAAGAACACATGGGATATTGTATGTTACTTTTTTTCAACCTGGTTAGGTTTCAAAGGTTCAAATCGGGAAAGAGAAATCTAAGAGATGCACTGGATCTGGAGTTTATCACAGTTAGATTCGTAACGCTTAGTAAAATAAATAGAAAAGGATTTTACACTAGATTTGAAAGGTATTTCCCAAAGATGACAAAACAGAACAGTGAAATACATCCAATTAATTGTTGAAGCAAAGAATTCGACGCTTTTTACACTAAATTGGTCTAAAGTGAAAGTAAAAAACTAGGACTTAAGATCAATATTACTAAAACCAAGCCGATGATAGTAGATAGAAGTAATCAGCTATCAGATCCATTTATTTTCTTAGTCTAGATAGGGTTAAAGGGTTTCGATATCTCGGATCTCTACTAAGGAGTTACGGAAATTGTGAGCCAGAAATAAGAAGGCGAAAAGAGATGACTTAAAATGCGATGTCAATGCTATCAATGATTTAGAAAAACAGGGGGATATCCAAAAAGATAAAAAAACGTCTAGTTTAGAGTCTGTTATTGTCAATTTTCATTCACGGCGTAGAAACCTGAACCATAAAGGTATATATAAAAAATAAAATTGACGCTTTTGAAATGTGTTGCTGGCGACGTCTGCTGAGAATACCATGGATTGCTATATGCACAAACATGTCTGAAATAAAAGAAATTGAGAACTACAAAGAAGACCGACTTTCGAACATATATCTCAAGAGGATTCTTCTATATTTTGTGCATCTCTTCGGAAGAAACGATAGCCTAGAGAAGATCATCGCACTTGGAAACGTACAAAGACGCGGGGGAAGGGGCAGGGTGCCCACCCGTTAGAGCGACCAAGTGAAGAACGCCACAGGCTCCACCGTAGTAGCTGCAATGCGGGGATGCAGAATGCAGAGAATCCTGGAGAGACAAAATCAAGAATTTTCGGAACAATAATGATGAAGAAGAATGTGAGTGCCGACCTAAGAAAAAGGTTTAGTAAACTGATTGTTCTGACTACTGGAGAGTTCCCTAGAGCATCTGTCCTCACGTATGGCGATAGAAAAAAAGCCCATAAAGGCAACTCGTATAGGACTAGAGGATGATGTACTGCGCAAACCAACAACTAGAAGAAGTGCCTTACCATGTATATTAGCCTTCTTTTCTTGGGCTTTACATACCCCAGGCAACCCTAAATCCATGCACTGGGATATAAGTTTCAAAATCCAAATTTCCTAATGTAGAGATATCTTAGGAATTTCTTCTGGATTTTCTTCAACCTGAGGATATTCGAAGCGTCATATGGCGCCCAGGCGAAACTCCGAATCTATGTATCGTATAGCAACCTTATTACTAATTGTCAATTTTGGAAAAACTGTGGGATGTCCAGAGAGACAAAAAAACGTTCAGTGAGTCTCCTATACTTAAGTCTTACTGACGGGGTGAAAATCTGAGTCATTAAGGAGAATATGAAAGAGAATCAATTCGGTATGAGAAGCGACTGTGTGGAGAAGGTCGTCTCATTTGTAAACTTACAAGGACGCAGGGGAAAAGGTAACCAATTGAAGACCGCCACTGGCTCAGCCGTAGTAACTGCAATGCAAGATGCAGAATCCAGGGGATCCTGGAGAGTCAAAATCCGAAAAATTCGAAAGAATAATGGTTACGATCCTCAGACATGAAGGTGCCGGCTCAAGAAGAATGAGTCGAAAATGGCAATGACTTTCTGAGAATAAAACTCCCTTTCTGACTAATAAACCTGGTTTAACATTTTGATTTTTTTTTGTGCATTTAGAGGGATTAAGGGGAATAATTCATAACGAATTATTAAAACCAGCTAAAACAATAACTGTCAACGATTAGATAGATTAAAATTAATAAAAATCAAACGCCTAATTTTATTCTACAGAAAGGGAATAATTATTGTCAATGATAGTAGACGCCCTCATAGAGCAATAATGACCCAAGGTTCTGTCAGACCTTGCTCCTCCCGATTAATTACTCATCAGGTCCATGGAGCACACTTAACGTAAGTCTAAAATCTTGAACTCTAACAACTCTTAATGATTACTGATAATTAAGTAAATTATGTTTGGCACAAATATGAAAAATTATAATATTTTCATTTATAAAAAAATACGCGATTACTTCTCGGTCCCGTAATAAATTATTTTTAATTTTATACCGTAGAATCTCAATCCATATTTTTTTAAGGAATAAGAAGCACTAAATGCAGCACAATTTAACATTTTTTTTGTTCAGTTGGTATTAAAAATCAAAGAACGATGAATACGGGAATACGAATAATGCGAAAACGATAGATTAGCGTTCAAATAAAAATAAAAATGTATTTATTTTATTTAGAGTACTGTGATTGATTGACATATTAATCGATTTTAAATCAAAAAAGTCTATCACATCGTAAAAATTTGCACCATTTTCTAGAAAGTTTTCTCAAAAACAGTAAAATTCAGCTTTATACCCTCATCGGCTGAAAATGCTGTCTGATACAGACAAAATATTGCATTTTTGGCATTTTGCATTGGTAGAAATTTTCCCGGTTGCTTTCTTTGTGGAAAACCTTCGGATTGTACATCATAACTTTGCGAAAAAAAAACCGAGAAAAACGTAAAATCAATTCCCTCCCCCATTTCCTGCAATGGCGTAGAAATGAAATCCGAATATCGCACAATGCATGAAAATATTCTATACGTTGCAAAAATAACATACATTATAAATAAAAGCTCGTATCAAATCGGCCCATTGAAATGAACGCGTTTACACGGTTGTCATTATATATACATTTTTTTTTCAGGAAAATTTCAGCGGATATTCGCCGAAGTTCCGCGCCGGCTGCCATCGGTCGATACGGGGCGAATAATGGACGGATTATTTATTATTTGCATGTCGAATTTTCATTCTCTATTTGCCCGGTCAATATTCGTTCTTCGCTGAAAAATACGCTTTCAGGCAAAATAAAACATTGGCTCTTGTTTACGCGGCGTCAACACCAGCAACGCATCCTCGCATCAAACGCTACAAAAATTACACAAATTTGTGTGTCCACACCGAAATTGGGTCAAATTAACATTTTACACAATAGCAATTTTCTTGCCGGATGTGGGGAAAACTCTTCCGGATAATGTCGTAAGCCATGCTCCGCCCAAAAATAGGTCAATGGTAGGCCTATTCTCGGATAAAGCGTTCGAGCGTAACAGTCGCCGTATATTCGCAACAAACATGAAAAATCCATAGAATAAATCAATGAATCGTGAAATTGAACATGAAGGATTGAATTTTATGAGATTTATGAATTTTCTTCGTCGTCTGGGTCTCGTATCAACTTTAAGAATCGTTACTAGTACAAGTATATCGGCAGGATAATTGCCCCCGACAATCGTAATTTCTGTATAGTTCATATTACTAATTCCTGACTAATTTACAATTTTATGACGAGGCCGATTCGCTGAAATTTGATGAAACATCGTTTTTTACACAAAAAATCATAATTTTTTTATTAATCATCACATTGAGCTGAAAATCAAACGACTTTAACATCAACATATACTAGATAGTAAAAGCTTAAAAAAATATTTTTATATTATAACAGGGATCACTAAACTTTTTATAAAAGAGTCGAATTGATTTTTTTATAAAACATGATATTTTCCGGTCACATTTCAATTAAAATTAACAGATAAAGACATACAAATTCAAAGAGCTCATTTCGAAGTAAATATCAACCATTAAAAAAATCTAAATATACACGTTCTTGTAAGAGAGCTATTAAATAGCGCGTAATTTCGGATCACGTGTTATATGCGCGCCCCGGACATACGTAAACACGTCTTTGTCATGGAATCCACGTTCCCCGTAAGCAATGTGTTAAAGAAATATCCATAAATTAGCTTTAATAACTTTTATGATTATTTTAACACCGAGTCGTAGCGTCATTAATTTATCATTCCTACTACAAACAAACAAATATTAATACTTATTTTTTTGGCGCGGATTAAGTTGACGCTGTTTACAATACTGGGTTTTTTCACGATGTTAACCATGGTATTTATTTTTTTAATCAAAAAAATATGTTAATCCTTAAGACTGCTAGATCAAAGGGCACGCCGATGATATCCTAACACGCGTGATAGGATCGAAGGTTCTTTCAGGTCGATATTATAAAGAACTCTCAGGTTCGCCAGTAAGAAGAGCACAGGCATCATTATCAAAGATTAACTTTGAAGATCTTCATTCATAAGCTTCTCAAAGGAACCACACATAGAATATAGAATATAGATACCTAGTAATCCTTGATCGTAATCTAGAAATGCTAATGCATATCAAATTTGTGTTAGACAAAGCCAAGCATGAACTAGGGTGCTTCGCCAGAATAATAGACTAAAATTAGGCCTTGACGACAAGGCGTTAAGAATACGGGGCGAGCTTCTGGGCTTACAGAGCCAAAACTTCCGTTCAATGACGACTATTGTCTGGTCGGAGAATTGCGCTCCTGCTCCTTATACGAGTATATCGCATCAAATACTGCGGTCCTTCCGGTCTTAGCAAGCGAGCTTCCGCTAGATCTAGAGGCGCAGATGAGAGTCGCTATTTGGCTAGGCTCCCTAGGCAAAACTACCTTGATGGACTTGTCCGTTCTCCATGCTTCTATATATGACGAAGATTTATAAAAAAATTCTTGCGAAAACGAGCCATGGTTATAGCCCTTGAGACGGTAGTGGTAGCGGACTGGCTAAAATTAGCCTACATGAAGACGTTAGTTGCAACTTCTGTGAATGCCCGGGGCTGAATTTAGATAGAGAAGAAATATTCGGCCCAGTCAGAAACGCTAGAGCAATCCCCCGTGCTTACTTATTTGCTAGCCTCTCTGCCTAGAGGACGTTCTTTGGTTTCACAGACCGTGTCGGAGCGAGAGCAAACCCTAAATACCTTAAACCATAACCTGTTCAGGCAGATGTCGCTTCAACTCAAGAGTGTAAATAAATACTGGTATCATTATTTCGATGATAGGTATATATGGTTATGAAGAATAAGATCCCAGAGACGAATCTCTGATACGAGATGATAAAGATCCCAATAATTCCTTTGGTACGATTAGTTGATGATAAGATCCCAGAGACGTATCTCTCGTACGAGCGAAATCACAGAGATGTGACTGCCATGACTGCCATACCCGGTCCTGTAAATCACGTACAGTGACGTCACTGCCTTTTAACGGGAACTGGTTCCCGAGTAAAATGTGTTCAGTGCGTCTTTATGTAAGACGTATAGATACGCATATACACTATAGGATGAGTATAAAAGGAAAACCTCCAAACTCACCAGTGATCCCCAGTGTCACGGGTCAAACAATGGACTAAGTGGAATTGAAATGTACACTTTTAATTGAATAGTTGTATATTTTAATTTATTATTATTACTATGTATGTAGTCAATAAAAAAATCTTTTATACCCAAGTCGGTTAAGCCGATTCCGCCACAGTATGAATTTGGGGATTGATATAGATTTATTCAAGTTTATTAAAAATTCTTTGCTCGATTTGAGATTATTTTTTGAATTAGGAACATATTAGCAATATTAGGAACATATTACCAATATTAGGAACATATTAGGAACATATTACCAATAAGTAATGTCGTTTTTTTTATGCGCTATATTTAAAATAGTCGCCTTCAGTCTATTAGGCAGTAAGGACGTGTTATAATGTTATATGTTTCTCTTGTGTAGCGGCTACCTGCTCGTGACATTTAGACAAAAAAGGTTTCTTTATCCTTCTGAAGACAATGGGAGAGACTTGTCCGTCGGAACAACATCTGCGCAGCTGTATAATTTTTCAATATCGTTTGAAAAAGAAAGCGACAGAGGCTACGAAGGATATTTGCGAGATTTACGGTGACATATTGAATGTCAGGAAATACCAACGATGGTTAAAAAAAATCTAGTGATTTGTGTTTGGAAAACGAGCCTCGAAGTGGACGACTCGTCCAGGCGGAGGAAGCAGCCGTGAATTCTGCAATCGAAGACGACCCGATGCTGACCATTGAGATTATTATCGGAAAAGGTCGGTACATTCTGGTCTAGTATTTAGAGGATCTTAAAGAAGTTGGGAAAGATTAAAAAAAGGTGTTTGAGTCCCACACGCATTCACGCGCGACCTCGACATGTTGCGAAATTGACGTGTGAAAAAATTCAGGATCTTGGATCTCTGGATCTTGGACCTTGGATCCCTGTTGCTTCCTCCATACTCGCCGTATATCGCACTATCTGATATTTACTTATATCGTTCTGTAGAACATTTTCTAAGAGATCAAACTTTCAATTCCTTAGAAGAGGTGAATACAGCCCTTTCAGACTATTTTCAGTCTAAACCCGTAAAGTTTTATAAGAAGGGCATGATTGATTTGAATGAAAGGTGGCAGAAGGTTATATATAATATGGGTAATTATTTTTTATAAGAAAAGTTAAATAAAGAAAAAGAAAAATTGTTTTAATTTCATTGAAAAAAACGACATCACTTATGGGTATCCCTAATACATATAATGCAATATATTAAATAACCCTATATATTACATGTCGATGCTTTCAGCCGGTATATTATTACCCAACTTATTGTGTTGATGATAAATATTTACAGTTTATCCGGGATCACTAGGAGTATGTGTATATAGAGATAGGAAAACGTGCGTTTGCGAATATGTTGACTTAGTGAAAATACGGAAATTTTCCATTCAAATGAGTTTCGAGCGCGTGTTGTTCCACGTGTAGCGCCTTATTTATTATCGAAGATGTATCGCCGATTAATGCAATATTTTACATTGTGGCGCAAAGAAGCCCCCGTGCGAATTCAGGGCACGTGCCACGGCTGCCAACCGCACGGCATAATAAATAAAATCAAAATTATTCCGCAGACAAGTAGGTAACCGGATTAAACTCCGATAGATGCCGCCCGAAACGAAATATCGCCGGAGTGAGTTGTGGGGTTGTTCGAGGTAACCATGGGGCGGAAATTAAACGGATCCATCTTTGTTTTAGTTGAGATCGTCTGCTTAATTCGGGATAGATGATGATAATATTATGTGTTAATAGCAGACAGAAGGCATCCCGCTACGCCGAGAATATGAAACTAAGTGGAAAACAATTTTTCCACAATAATGTATATTTAATAGCGGAATTTTCATGGAAAATGTGGCATTGCGAGCTTTTTTTGCCTGCGAGGAAAATTTATTTATACAACGGTAAATATGAAAATCCGTAGTTATGCCCGCCGTGTTTTCTCTGCACGTTGCATTTTCATTATCCAGTTTTCAGAATGTCATTGTATGTAATGCCCCTAATGGAAAATGAGTATCATGTTACAAGAACAT
Source organism: Philopotamus ludificatus (assembly GCA_022495035.1). Classification (NCBI taxonomy): domain Eukaryota; kingdom Metazoa; phylum Arthropoda; class Insecta; order Trichoptera; family Philopotamidae; genus Philopotamus; species Philopotamus ludificatus. The sequence continues at coordinate 61,439 of JAGXCT010035355.1, forward strand.
TAGCTGGATGTTTCAAGATTAATACATATTCATTTCCGGCTTTGCACGTCGTCCATTTTTCTACATAACGATTAGGTTAAAAAAAATCTCATGTAAATTATCATTAAACATATCAGATTACGTGGAAAATTCATTGTTTTTCTCGGTATTTTAATACAATAATTTGTCAAATCATATACATAAGGTAGAGTGAAAAGTAATGTCATATTTTTGTTATGATATATAGTATTTTGTGCTTGATCATGCTCGATACTAATAAAGATATCTTGAATTCTTGACAGTGCTATGGATGGGTACATAAGTCCAGAAGTATGGAAACTGTCCGAAAGCACAAACTAAAATGAGGAAGATCACATAAACTCGATGATGACACTTAAAAAACATGAGTGAGGTCTGATCCACGTAATACAATTAATACAATACAATGAGGAGCCGGTGGACCCCCTGGGGGTCTATGGAAGTTTGAAAAGGGTCTATAGTATTCCATGAATATATTAGGGGTCAATCATGAATTTTTCGGTTTTAATTTTAGGGAATGTAATATTATTAGATCATAATATTCGATTTATTATGTTTAAATATAAAATAGATTCAAAAAGAGCGGTGTAATTTATGTAAAATCCCCCCTGTACATAGTTAAAATGCTCTTCAAGAGGACTCTCTTATAATATTGGTTCGTAACTCTTACTATTTAGCTAAATCTAGTTTATGGGAGTCTATAAAGATAATACGAAGTCATTCTTGAAGCATAACCTTTTATTTTAACGGGTTAAGAAATTTTATTACTGTAGTATGAATCTCGGTTCTCTATATCAATCTTAGCAAAAAAAAATACTTTTATTAAATCAGGTAATACGTATGATTACCCCTGGAATATCAATGACATAAAAGGGTTATATTTTTCTATTTCGTCAAATGTTTAAGGAATATTTTACTATAAATTACTAATAACTAGTCAGACGGTTTTAGCTGTGGTGTTTTGCTTTAAATGTTATGATAAAAGAAAGTACTGCTGAAAAACAATACGTTAATACACTCTGGGAAAGGAAACCCCTAAAATGATGATCGATAATCAACTTAGTTTCGATACTTTTGCCCCCTTCTCATTAAGGAGACCTCTGCTTTGGAAAGGATTGCTATTACGCAACAAGGTTAATGTTAACTGTGACTTTTCACGCTAGAACCCTTAGAGAAAATGAACTAATGTCAATATTGAACTAACCCCTAATTGTTTAGCTAAAACAGTATTTTTTTAGCTAAAGTATCATGCCTTTTAAAAACCAGATATAAGAAAAGTCTGTATGGTCTCTAACCAATTTCTCACTAGCGGAATTAGTATGCCCTGGGAAGGAAGACCCTAAACTAAAGATCGATAAGCGTCTCTCGATCTCTCTCCTTTTTGGGAATGAAAGTCCGGAAAGTCATGGAAGTCCTGCTCTTTTTGGAAGGGACTTCCCATGATGAAAGGATTGCTATTGCGCATCAAGGTTAATGCTAGCTGTGACTTATTACGTTGAAACGTCTAAAGAAAATGAAAGCGTATACCGAGACAAATCCCCTCCCACTTGCCTAGACACAGTAAGAAGGGTAAAATCCGATAAAATAGCTAATAAGAATGGAAGATTAAAAAAAGAATTACGCAAGACAAATTAAAAGAGCTTTGCGTTGACTTTCAAGGTATCATATTTTCAAGTCGATAGAACATTCATTGATATCAAAACAGAACCATGAAAACGGTATTAAAAAAATTAACATTGTTGAGTTTTTGGTCAAACATAATTTCTTTCTGCATTCACTTATATATATTTAAGTTCACACGTCCGCCAATCGGCTCTTGATCAGTAGAAGAAGAGATGGGATTCCTTCCTCAAAGACCTGACTACCTTTCACTTCTTTCGCGATTTTAGAACCAGGTTAAACTGAACCTGGTTCTTCCCAGACTTCTGTGTCAGTCAATTCCTGACTTTCCACGGTAATTTCAAGGCTAAGATTAAAGAGTTTAACCTAGTAGCATCTCCCTTATTGCTGGTGGGGATATGTCTTTCAGGATCACAGTAACGTACTCTATACTGTCCGATAAAGCATTTACCCTAGGGTCTCTCGGTGGAGGGCCCTATCGGACACTTGGACCTGGTCAGGTCCAAGGGAACTGTGTCGTGCTGGTCTGACTCAGCTTCATCCTGGGTACAAAAATATATATATTTTAGGCTTAATATAAAAAATATCGTTGTGAAATTACAGTCAACCCTTCTATTATGAATAAGTAAGGATCGCGTTATAGAAATCAAGGCATCCATACAAAATTTCGGGAAAGGGATTTTTCATTTTATTTTGTAAATTGAACGAAATCAATACATCGATCATTTTTCCATTCCTTTCCAGACCTTGTTCTATTATTAGCTAGTTGCTGTACAACATGTATTTGACCTTGAAATTTACGTACTAGGAGAGACTCGTTATAGATAGCCGTGGTATAGCAGTGAGCGTTATAGAATGGTTTACCGTGTTGTACTGTGATTCATTTTACTCTGAATAAAATGTTTATTGAATGATAAATATTGCTAAATTATATTTATAGAATCAAACAATTCTATGAATAATAAAATAAAGTTCTGGAATAAAGCCAATCCGAGTCGAGAAAATGTAAAATCAATTCCGTGTCTGAAAACAAAATTACAGAGTCAAACAAATGCAGGAAAATGAATTATCCACAAATCAAAAACAAACACGTCTCGCCAAAAAACTTCATGAGAATTTCACGAACATTGTAACGTCTTTATTTGCTGCGGATATAATATCAGACAGTTAGAAAAAGTTTTTCCACGTAGTATTTCTTTATGTTATTTTTTATATATATTTTTTTTGGCAACCAGCGAAAATAGAGCGTCGACAGAGTTTTCGGCAAACTTTCCGCGCGACACGTGTAAGTCGATTCGTTTTATTTATCGGACGGGGGGAAATTTAAGTTTGGGTCTTGATCCGGGGTTAGTTTGCACAACTGATGTATACGATGCCATTTACAATTTTTATACGGTCATCATTCTTACTTTCGGCGGGTAAATGTTTACGGATCCAAATTGATACGTCACTTAGAAATACATTGTGTTGTTTTCCGCGGCGAGATATTCGCAGAATGTTTATTCAGATTCCGGAATGATTAATTTGCGTGCACGGTTAAATGGAAATACTTTGTGGAGTACGGGGAAAAGCATTGGAAACCACAAAACCAATTTAATTAGTGGGATCGAAGCCGCACACCTACATACGTCGGAGAGGGAAACGCGACACTCTGTGGCTGAAAAACTGCGCTTGGAAACGCGCAAAAAAAGATTTTGTCTGAAAAAATATATTTTTGCAGGTTTAATGATGCAAATAGTGACTCTGGGTTCTGAGCACTAAACTGGTAACTGAGTAGACCATCAGCGCTTATCTTTACACCACTGCAGTAATAAAAACAACATAAAAGCTCTCCTGCAACATAAGCTTTAAAAGCTAACAAAAAGTTTCTAATAGAAGCATCCCAGCTCGGACAAGTAAATTTAATAGATCCGGAGCTATTTTCCACGATATTGTGGACGTCTAATTAGCCTCATTAAAATAATCTGCTTAAATAATAATTAATTTAAAACGCAGATTGAAAAGCGCATCACTGTCCTGCTTAGGGTTGCAAAAAGCTCGAGTCTTTTAGCCAAATATAAAAAAAATATTTCTGGTCTAAATGGCATTGTTTCTGTTTCCTTTCAGAAGTTTTCCAAATAACTGATTTTATTTGTAAAAAAATTTACACAAAAAAATGTATGATAATCTGGAGCATATTTGACACGTCGACCTTGATTATTACAGAAAAGACTATTGCAAAAACAACAGCTGAAAGGATAAAGTGGGTACTATACTTTAAGCGATAAATGATTAGGGTAGATCCTGTGGGAATTTCTCAAACCTTCATCGAACTGAAAATGTCGTCATATCGGTTTTTGTTTCGTTTTTCCAATTGAAACTAAATTTATTTTACAAAATTGAAGTATTACTGTTTTTCTTTATTTTACATATTCCCACTGACAAGCTATATGGGCCGATTTTTTTTTTATGTTTTTTTCTTCTAAATACTGTCTACCCTCCTATAACAAAGATATTGAGACTACGTTATAGAAGCCCGTATTATAAAAAAACCAACAAAATCAATCAATTCTAGGAGAAAGCGCCATAAGAGGACGGTCGAAATCGTTAAAAAAAACGCAGTATATCAGGTAGCGTTATAGGAGGGTTTACTGTACATAGTATATCTCATAAAAATAATATTTAAAAATAACGCTCTTAGATATTGAGGAAGGTTAAGACCTACCGGAATAAAATGATAGATAGACTTAATTAAAATGGTCAGTTTATGATTTATTTACATATACTAAAGGGATAAAAGGACGAAAAAGACTGAAAATGTCACAATATCAGAGAAAGACTTTGAATAGTATAGAAGTTTAGGTTATTATCTATCAATTTAATAATATTTATTTAATACATGGAAGGATAAGTCAGTATTATTAAATTATTGAAAATAAATTCAGAACGGAGAATAATGACACACGATTAATTGGAGGCAGATATGGAAGATATTTATATATTTTATAGCGCTAGGATGGACTGTTGAACTCGTTGTAGAAAACTGCGGTACAGCACGGAGCGTTATAGAAGGGTTTATTGTATATATGATTTATAATAATTTTATTATAAGTGTATATGATTTTTTGTGTTCGGATATAATCGATAAGAGTTAACCCATCCGTCACGGCGGCTCAAAAATAACCGAGTCATCCGAAGGGGGTCTCTCGGGGACCCCAATAATTTAGTCAATATATTTATGAACTGTCCATCATTTTTTTTAAGATGGATTATTCTAACAATTTAAATGGTTATACTTGATATGTAACAAAATTAGGTCGATATTTTAGATTTTTTAACTATTAAATAGTGAGTTATCTGGGAAAGTAAAAAACTAGAACTCGAGATCAACATTACTAAAACCAAGCTGATAATCGTCGACTATCCATAGAGTAATCAGAATCTTCCGGATTTGGAGAGGGGTTGAAAAATTTCTTTATCTCGGATGGGGAAAGACAAAGAAGACCGACTTTCCACCATATGTCTCAAAAGGATTCTTCGATACGTTGGACATCTCGCCAGAAGAAACGTTATCCCGGAGAAGCTCGTCGCGCTTGGAAACGTACAAGGAGACAGGGGAAGGGGCAGGGTCCCCACTCGCTAGAGCGACCGAGTGCCACAGGCTCCACTGTAGCTGCGATGCGGGATGTACAATAGAATGTAAAGAGTCCTGCAGAGACAAAATCAAGAATTTACAGAATGAGAATGTTCACGATCCTCAGGCATAAGGGTGCCGACCAATGAAGAAGAACTAGTAAATATGACGCGTGTCACTCGCCCGTTTCACTCACACCCGGCATGTCGTACCGGATGCGAGTGAGAAAAAAAAACGTGGCAAAAGCAGTAAATATTTTTTTTTTATTTGATTATTTATAAAGGGTCACCATTTTTGGCATAGCCCTTCTAGAGATAGTTTCAGTATTCAGAGGATTAATTTAGGGTTAATAGACTTGAGCCTCTTGCAGCACTAGCTCCGATTGGTCGAACAATTACACGGAGTTTGAATTAACTTTTAAATACGATGCAAATTGAAAATGTACTCCGGGTAGCGGAATTCATTACAGGTAAATCTTTGCCTGGCAAGAGTGGAATTGGAACGCAGAGGTACGTGCCTGATTTAGAGTTACTTCCTGAAGATTTACACACATTGTCTGTCGGCATTACAACTCGGCTAACTCCCTGAATAAAGTTTCGCGTAGCTCGCAGCGCACATTTAAATTCGCACATGACACATTAATCATGACAAAGTTAGTTTTCCATTGTAGTGTCTAATAACAATATCGAGTTTGAATCTCAGGTACACGTTTGCGATATGACGTGGCGTGTTTAAGATGTATTGTCTCTGCGTATGAGAAAGATTAATGTGCGATAGTTGCGCATTATCTGTGAAAGCTGCTTCGTACACGTGTCAAAAGCAGTAGATGTTTATTGAATCTGAGTTCCCAACTTGATTTCACTGCTATTGAAAGCTATTTAGATTAATATAAACGTCTGGTATAATTTAATATAAAGACAGAGACAATTAAATAAATTAATACAAACATATGTTGTCCAAGAGTAAAATTTGGATCATTTTGTATATGATTCGACGTTTAGAAGGACGTAAATATATGAAATACTTTAAAAGTAGTCCATAAGGATGTATATTTGGAAACGAAAAATGACTCCCACAGCGATAGTGAGTCAAATATTATATTATGAATACTCTTTGCAAGGACCCTGAAAAGATCCTAAAAAAGGGATTTTTTTTATTACTTTATTACGCATAACAAATTTTATTACATTATTCATACCATTAAAATATTATAGGGAGCTATTTTATTCGAGGGATCCTAAATATTTAACAATACTTGCTGAAGTCCATGGTGGAATCTAGGCATAGCATTTATCAGCACTTCTATAACAAAGAAATCAAGGACAACGTAATAGAAACTCACGTTAAAACGTATTATTTTTTGCTGTCAACCAAACGACATTAACCCTATTGTTTATTTATTGCGAAATACGTTACTCGACTTTAAAATCCTACTTTTAAGAAGATAACGCTATATAAGGGACTGTTGAACTGGTTATAAAAAAGCGAGGCATAACAAGGAGCGTTATAGAAGTAAGTAAGAAGGTTTATTGTATCAGTTGTTTTTCCTCATTTTTTTTATTTTTATAAATCCTCCGTATTCACTGGATCTTACTTTTTCAGACTATTGGCTTTTTGCCTTGATAATTTCTTTAATTTTTCAGATTAGTAATAAATAGAAAAAAGGAGAGACTGACATACTATCAAAAGTAAACGACAGGCTGTAACTTTCTTAAAGCTTTTCAAGCTTTTGGATCAAGTTGACTACAGAAGTTTTTGTAGAAAAATGATATAATATGAAAATTAAATATATTCAGTGAGTTCCCTACAACTCGCAGATATGTTTCGCGTAATATGAAACGTGTTATACGAGGCAGATATTATGCGGAAAAGTCTATAAATTATATCTGGTTAGGAAGAGATTTTCTTTATACAAAGTAAAAATTATTAGACGTTACAGAAACAACTTACAGATAATTTACTGTTTTTTTTTTTATAAAATTATAAAGAAAAACAATTATTATTAGCTTTTCTAAACAAAGATTTAAAAACTAATGAAAATATTAAATTTATCTTATCGTTTTTCAAGGAATCCATTAAAGTTACTATGAATTTAGGAAAACGATAAATGAAAGATTATTCTAAGTCGTTTTTGTTCGACGCACAGTGGGCAGAATCGTAAATTCTCCTGCCAAAAATCTGTAACTTCTTTTCTATTTGAGGTACAATTATGACATTTGAAATTAATATAGGCAAAGACGTATTTTTTATATAAAATAATGATATTTAAAAAAATATTTCTAAATAATGTTATTCTGTATAATTTTGGAAATTAAATTATTAACGTTATATAACAACTAAAAAACGACATTTTTATAAATTACAGACACAGCAAAATATGTTAATTATTCTAAAACTAATGTAAAACTTTATCATAAACACTTTAATATGAAATAAATAAAGCTATATAAACTTAATTGCTAACTATTAATATGTTATTAAAAATATATAGAATACATTTTATTATGGGATATATAAAATTAACGTCCAATGAAAAAGCTCGGAACCCCGTTTTTACATTTATTAAGGGACTGACTGATAAAAAAACGTAATTAAAAAGAAAACGTAGATTCGAGGCAAGAAACAGGATTGAAAAATTAAACGCAAATAGCGGGAAAACGTGAATTCCGGGCACGTAAACATATATGTAAAATGAATGTGGAATTAAAAACTGTAAAGATATAATCGATTAAATTCGATACTACGATAATGGTATTCTTTGATAATGGTAAACTTTAGAACTTTATATCACCAAATAAAATTATCTAATAATAAAAAAAACAGTCACATACAGTAAACCCTTTTATAACATCAAGATTCCACGTTATAAAGGTGACTTTATAGGAGGTTAAGGTTTGTCAATTTTATTTCTTGATTTGAACGAAATCAGTAAATCAAATATTTTATTTTTCTTTTATTTTTTGCATTTTTACGTATTAAATGACTTGACTCCGGCCATAAGTTATATCCTTTCGTATTTTGGAAGATCAACGCGACATTTTATTAGTTAATTTTATAAAATTATAAAATATTAATATGAAGATTCTAATTAGTGTTTTAATAAAATTACGTTATAGGGGGATCGACGTTATAGGAAAAAATCACCGCAAACGTTATAGGGGGGAACGTTATAGGAGTGTACGTTATAGGGGAGCTTACTGTATTAAATTTTAATATTATATCTATTATTTGCAATTTAACTGAAATCGAATTTTCATAAAAAGCATTTTTGGCAGTGAAATTCATGAAATCTCCCACTTTGCGGCGGAGTGTTATAAGTAGAACATGTTATATAGGATAACGACAGATGCGAGAACGATAAATCGAGGTTTGATGTTAGTAATGTGTTATACATTACTAACATCAAACTAATTATATTTTTCAATATTGTTTAAAAAGAGATTTTACTTCAGGAAAATTGCTTATTAAAAATATTTAATAGAAATGATTAAAATTGAATTTAAATTTATTATTGTTTTTTCTTAAAACATTAATAACAACTTAAGTTTATTATTGTTTTACTTTAAAACATTACATAGTTAATTGTCTGGATTTATTTGTGCAAATAAAACGTTACGTTCTCGTCTTTAGTGTTCCTTTCATGCAAATTACGATCGAAAATGGCCGTTCATCGAATTAGTACCACTCAGCGCTCAACATAAAAGCGGTGGCCATCATCGGCTAATGAGGATGCACCTATCCCAGTGAAGCAAACGAGCGTTTCCATTTTATTTTACCCATCCAAGAGAGACATTACCCAACGATTGCTCACATAAAAACAAACAACACATTACGCAAGCAAAGCGCTCCCGCTCCGGCAAAACGAAAAAGTCAATACGTACCGAAATGAGCTTTCAACCTAAATTTTTCTCTTTTTTCATGCTCTTTCCCCGCCGCCCGGAAATACGTTACTAGAATTCCGCCGGTGCCGTTTCGCTCGCTCGCGGAAAATTCGCGAGCGGCTTTCCCGCTCGGGCGTCGGCCAGAGCGCAAACACTGTTTGGACACTTGGCTCGTTTTTCTTTCAATCTTCGCCGCTGCTTTGTCCAACTGGTATCGATTGTCTGCCGGCCGGAAAAAAAGATGCAAATACAAAAAGTTGACGCGATCGCCGCCGTTGTTCCCGATATTTTTTTTCTATCCAAATAAAACAAAATAAAAACAAAAACAGCGCCGAGTATTTTTGTAAACGGCGAGAGTTTCCAGCAAAAGAATGGACCTGATCAAAGTGTTTTTTCAATTCCGAGAAATAAAATGGTGAAAGTTAACTAAGGCACAATATTGAAAATTGCGGTTGGCATCTCTGTGATGTTTAACACGCAAATAACAACTTTATTTAATACATATTTTTTTCATTGTAATATAATAAAACGTATTTATCCTTTTTATGTTACAAGAAAACAACA
>JAGXCT010035356.1:9642-30509 GCA_022495035.1 Philopotamus ludificatus
CCACATATTTCATGGCCAGTTATTATTCATGTTCCATGTCTAGTTCCTTTAAGATGGACATATAATGCTGCTTTAAGCTCTAAGAATCCGTCTTTAGTACCACTTAGAAGGCATCAAACCTTCGTCTGTCTTTCGCCTTTATAGCATTGTACATAAGCATGCGATGAGATCAGCATATAGTTTTCTTATATTGCCCCTTGCTTTAGATCGATTTTCTATAGCGTATGTAACCATCCCTCCTATAGTGCAATATAGTCAAATGATATATTTCGTAAATACCTCTTTGATTGACTTGGTTGAATATATTAAAAATAGGATGAGGTAATTTAAAATATGTGAATTAAAAAAATGTTTTATGTATTGATTTCGTTCAATTTACAAAATATAATTAAAAAAAACCCAAGCCTAAATATTGTATGGGTGGCTAGTTTTTTATAAGGCGGGTTTCTATAGCATGGTCTCTATCTCGGCGCTATAGGAGGGTTGAGTGTGTTATGTAATTGTAGAGAAGTATATATGTAGCTTAAGATTCCACTTTATAATAAATTATGATTTTAAAAATTATTATAAATATAATCTCGTGGGTAAAATATGTAGGGGTGAAGATTTAAAATTTATAAAAGTATATTTCAAAAGTGAATCAGTGACAAAAGTGGCGAGGTGCTGCTCCGAGTCGCAGCGCAACACAGCGCTTAGCAATGGGACCCCCCCCACTCCGCTGCCGCCCCGCATCCATCCAATACTGGCGAGCAGATAGCGCTCTTGCTCTAACCCGTGCAGCGTGCCACTAAATATAATTTTAATTGATATTTTAATATACATAATATACAATCAATAGACACATGTATATTAATATATAAAAATATATTTGCCCTCAATTTGCTTGGGGTGCTGCAGCTTTGCAGTGTATGTGGGCGAACCGCTCCTCAGTATAATACCTGATTTATAAAGCAGTATCTTAAAGAATTGCTAGTATATCGACAGCTCATCACAACGCTGTAAACGAAGCTGAATCATAATTAAGATGAGTGGTTAACCACATTCCTATTCAAGCTCTGTAACCTTTAAAGAAAAAATAAGCATACCTAACTCGAGCAGTGTTAAAGACGTTTACTACTAATGAAAATTAAGACTATCGAATAGACGTGTACTGAGGATTCCATGGATTTTTCTAGTATTTATTTATTTGATTACGATGGATGGATGGCATAACTGAAAGATTCCATAGCGCCATTCACCCATATAAAGGTTCGATTTTTTTTATATAGATTCTAAAGATGGAAGGCGAATGAGTCACTCACACTAATATTTTAATATTAATATTATTTCAGTTGGATTGAAATTTATATTGTTTGTTTTCATAATTATATATTCAATTAAGGATAGATGGAATTAAATTAATAAATTCCAACGCGTCTAACTACCTACGTAAATATTTTTATAAAACATGCAGAGGTTGTGGATCTCTTACATACTCTTACCTCTCACATACCCCCTGGCCAGTGTTATAAAGACTTCCCTGAATTCATAGTTTTCGTCGGACACCTATCCGACTACTAATTTAGCTTAGTAGCGGTTAACTTGGATTATCGAAATCGGTTTTATTCTAAACATAATATAATCGGTATTATTGGAGTATGGATACACTTGTCATTGTCATTGTTATTAATGATTAATTATGGATTTTACCAGTAAGACGCTTCTTTTATCGTTCCTCGAAGATTTGAGACAACCATTTTTCATGTTCCATTTATTATTATGTTAAATACTTAATAATACGATCTGATTGCAGATGATCAAATAAATAATAGTCTAGCTTAGAACAGAGGATTTCAATCTAAATAAGTTTGGAAACCTTTGCTTTAAAAGATGCTGATTGATCACGCACCATAAATAATGCAATCCAAATACATTTTTTCCGATAATTGCCGAAGAAATTGGCAAAAGTGTTTGTCACTGATAGAGAACAAACAAGTCATCAGGTTTGACCGGGTCCGTTTCCTGACTCCGCGTTCGGCGGCAGGTGATGCGAGACTGGTTTTCGGTCAACACGGTCAAAATCTGACGTGACTCGTAAATAAATAAATATGCAATTTTTTTATGCATAACTAACGACCGTGCAGGCGATGAATATCGAGACAGCTCCGCAAAAATCGTCGGAGGCTCGCACACGCATCACAACAATTTTATTTTTAAACAATAGATTGGGTCGCAACAGCGCAGTGTACGGCCATCGCTACGTTTATTTTTATGCGCTGAAACATTTTTATTTTTCAGCTCAACTCCAAACCCAGTATTATACAAGATTGAATTTCTGAATCATTAGGCGTGTTCACGCACCCGTACGCGAGCTAAGCATTTCCTCGGAAAACTCTTGCCCTGCCCCACAATAGACGAAACCCGGCCCTGGACACTTATAGAAAAATGTCTGAAAAGTGGAGCACGTTACTGAATCCCCCATTGTTCGAACGTAGATATCTGCGCACATTGTTTTCCCACGGATTGTTTCGATGCTCACAATGGCAACGCGTTTGTTCGTTAATTTTAATATGGCCGCGAGTAATTCCAGCTCGGCGTATCGTAAAACATCTTCGTGTTAATTGACAAATATGCGCATACGTTTAGCAATTAATTTTTAGGAGCGGGGGTCGTTGAAATTGCCAAAATTATGTCCCCGGATTGTTGTAAAATATATACATACTGTTGACATAAATTTTAATATATGATATTTTGCTTCCTCTGCTTTCGATATCTTATATATTAATACGTATTCTGGGTTTAGTAACGTAGAGATTTAGGATGTGTTGATATCATCTGTTTGTTTATACGACGACATAGCAAGACGAAAGAAATACGGATAACAGAAGAAAATGTACGCCTTTGAGACAAGGTATTGAAGGCAGATGCTCATTTGCCGGAATAGAAAAATGTTAAAATAGGGCATCGTGCAATTCTCCATTAAGATAATTGCAACTGCAACCACTGACTCCTTCAGCTGATATTCCTATCTCTTCAATATTGACAAAGCGTCTTTCTGACATTTTTTTTCACCAACCAGTATAGTAAGAGATCGTAGGAGGAATACGGAGGCTGAAGCATAACAATAATAATGTTTTTGACCAAAAATGTGAAACATTTTCAACGCCAACGCTAAAGTAAGCATCTAATATGGTTACTTATGTCAAGATACGTCAGAGACAACTATATAAACACATTAAAATTAGTTTTTCATGATATGCTTCATAATTATTTCGATATTTTGGATTTTTTTACTAATCAATATGACGCGTAAATGACATGCATACTCAGTGATGTTCCGCCGTAGACTGAGTTCACGCCGCACGTTTCAATCGCACTTGGCACGTCGTACCGGATGCGAGCGAGAAAAAATATTGCACCCGTGGCACGATGTGACACGTAGGATTTATATAAAATGAGTTTTTCGATAACTTGGGGTCCCCAATAGACCCCATCGGCACGGCTATAAATAAAGTTGGCTAAGAAATACGTGCACGCATCCCTCGATTTACGCGGTAGATACGTGAAAAAGCAGCGTAAAATGAGAAGGTTCTCATACAAAATGTAGGGATTGGTTCCAAAATTATTATTTATTTCCAAACTGCTGGAAATATAATATTTCTATCGTCATCAATCTTCTTCAAAATATCTTGAAACGTATGGAAATGTTATTCTTAAAGCTTTGAGATGATCCCTGATTTAATGGTAGGATTAACTTAACAGTATTTAGTGGTAAAAGCAACAAGATTAACATAGGACTTGAGATGATGAAGAGGCAGGCATTTTTAAATCCTTCTAAACATCCTTTGCTTGCGCAAAATTTGAGTTTTCATTGTGATGTACTTGAGGTCTGTTCCTTAAACTTCTATCCAGATAATCAGAACTTTTACGCGTATTTTTTAGAACTTTTTGCAGTTTTAAAAACCGCGATAGTTTAAAAAAACACACAAAAAACTCCCCGTAAATCGAGGGATAGCATTTATTTCATGGACTTTTTTGCATATATTTCTCCAGAGTTAGAATGTAGATTAGTAGTTGTTCTTTGGACTACTACAGAGGTTCCCAATTTTTTTCGGTTTACGGCTCCCTTAAAACATCAGATTTTTCCGCGGCTCCCTTAATACATCAGATTTTCTTCAAAATTGTTGACTTTCTTAAGAAAAATGAGCGCAAAAGGATAACCCAAAAATTTCGAGAATTGCGAATTCCAACAAATTTGTCGAATTGTTTAATTGAATATTTCGCGGCTCACACTTTGGGAAACCCTGGACTACTGCATTGGATGAGGAGTGGAGTTGTTGTCTATATTCCAGATCGGTCCATGAACATATTATCGATGATAAATTAAATTTATGCAGACCACTTCCGATTATTTCTGCTCGTAATTCTAAAAGGCGTCGTCCTCTAACAATTTTGATAATTACTCGTCTTTAATTTTTATTTAATTCTTAGAACACGTATTGAGAATTATGTTAGGATACATTAAATCAGAGACGTGTCTCGTAGCTGCCGTCTAACCGCTGATTGAATTAAAAGCATTAGAAAAGATGCTTTCAATTAAAGATTCTCCATTGCGTGATTTGATTAATTTTCTAGATTTCTCACAATCGAACGTTTTTTTTCATATTATTTTCAGTAATTAGCGAATCTGATCTTTTGTTTAAATTTCTATCAATTAAATCTTCACTATTATTTTGTATTTATATATTACGTATTTTATTCAGAGCTTAGAATTCCTCTCATTTCAGTGTTATTACTATTCAGAACGACTTGCATTTTATGGCGATTTTCTTAATTTCTATAATTGTTATTGAGATAATGTTCGTACAATGCGGTATATTTGAATCGAATATTGATCTATGTATTTTTTTTATCAGCTGTAATTAATTGAATTATACTATGCCGCAAACAATTTATTAATTGCGTTTGACTTGTGATCTAATAAATCAAGCCGAGATTGATTGCGTCTATCATTTGTCTATTGAAAATTTATTATATAGAGCGTTGATTGGCATATATTGCGATTTTTTTTATTCAACATTCTTAGAGCCATATAGAAAATTGTAATCATAATAAAAGTTTATTTATATATATTTTGTTTTTATATGCTGAGAGAAGAATACAATAAAAAGTTTTCTTATTGAAATATCAAGGTTATCTATTTATCGATTATTGTTCACCGGTTTCACGTTCTTAAATAATAAATATCATCCGGAAAGCTTCTCGAATTGGATGCATTTGCTCGAAAATATAAATTTAGGTCACGGCAACTGTAATGTTAAAAATATTTTCAGGAAATATATTTTCTATTTTTCTCTGCAGCGTCCCTGATAAAATATTAAAAAGGTCTTCTTTTAATAATATTTACATTCTCGTGTTCTCCGGCACGCTACATTTTCCGCAATGTTGATAGAAATTGAAAAATATATATATATAGAGATTCTCCGAATTTATGTATATGCCATTTCATTTCGCTCTATATAAATATAGATTAAATGTGGCTTATTGCTGTGACAGATTTTCAGTATTTACTCTTATTGATAAACAGAGCATTTTTTAATTACAATTCACTAGAAAGCGAGTCGATAAACACCGAGGAACAACGACTGTTTGACGATGTCTTTTGTTCCGGTCTGGCGCTCACCCTCAATTGCTTGTTTTCGAGGTCCAATTTCGTAACATGTGGGTCCAGAAAGAAAATAATGGAGCCGAGCACGCGTACGTAATTGCTGTTCCTTCTCGGACAGGTAATGGCTTTGTAATGTACCGGAAGCCATGGCAATCGCTTAACACCCCGGCGACAATGGGGCCAAAGGCTGGCGAACAAAAAAGAAAAACAAGAAGAACAAATCGACGTCTTCGTTGCGAAAATTCTTGCGCGATTTAATTAAATTGCATCGATAACGATATAAGAAAATTCACACGTATTATATTTAATTGCTTTTTAGAAATGAGCGATTTCATCATGCAATTGCAAAATGTTCAATAGTTAACCGACGGCCTTGTTCATAGATTAATGTCGAAAAACGCGGTAATTGAAGTGTTTTTTTTTACGCTAAATATTAAAAACATTTTAATTATTACCCCATTTAGCTGTGATTGTTTCCTGGAAACCTTGGACGCAATGAACAGATTAATATTAATCTCAGTTAACGATTATTATTGTAGAGCGATTAAAAATAGGGCCTCGAACCGGATCTAAATTTAAATTCGGAAATCGCTATTTTTATCGGAACGGAAACCGACGATGAACCGAAAAAAATAACTATTTATTTCTCACTCTCCATACTCTTCACTTTAGTTGTTTTTGTGAGGAAAATATAGAGAGGAAATTCGGGATGAAAATAAAAATGAATTATACAAAATTTCATTTCTTTTTCAATTACATATAAATGTATCCAAGAATTTCATTTTTAATTAATTATTATTATTTTACGGAGTGTGACTGTACCAAATCGCAGCGCGACACGGTGCTTAGCAACGAGATCCCCCCCCCCCGCACTTACTAGTCTGCGTTCATCCAATATACGAAGCTGGCAGCGCTGACAGCGCTCTTGTTCCACATCGCGCAGAGTAACACTCCTCCCGTAGGCACAAACCAGATTAATAAATATAAATTATTTAATTTATTCAAATGTTCTGAATTATAGTAGAAGTTTTTTTTTTAATTATTTATTTCGTTAATTAATAGATAATCCGGAATGAAATATAAGTTTTCATATACTCTCGCTTGGGTTCAGTACCGTCGACCCTCCTATAGAGATAGATACCACGCTATAGAAACCCGATCTATGGAAGACTTGCCATCCATACAAAATTTGGGGTTAAGTTTTTTTAATTGCATTTTGTAAATTGATGTTTCCTTTCATATATTTTTAACGACTTAAGGCGACGAAAAGGACCACTATAGGAGGGAATTTCGTACATTCCGATCTCCAGCAGGGAGTACTATGTAAGGGTTGGCTATATGTGTCTAGACATGGAAAAATAAACATCTTTATAAGTTATTTTTTGTTGTTAGTAGGCTTTAGTTTTTGTCCCTTAAATGGTATTTTATAAATGTGGATAAATGTTATGGCCCAAAACTAACGAATAACATATTCGTCAGAGCTTAAGCACCTCTAAGGGGGCATAAAACATTAACGGGATTTATGTATTAGTGCTGACTGAAAACATATGTCGATTTTAGTTTTGACAATTTAAATCGGGTGATAGGGGATTACAGGATGCTTTTATAATAAATACATAAAGATATAAAACGCATTCGCAAAGTCTTCAGAATGGGTATTTGGGTGCCGGATGAACTAGCCGAGCATAACAAAGAACAATGGAAGGATGCGTGCAGATTTTTGTTTCCGAGAAAAAGATTTCAATCGTTTTTTGCAGCGCATTAAAACCGGAGACGAGAAATGGATAGTTTACGATAAAGTAAGAAGAAACAATAAATGACTTTCCAAGAAATAAACACCAGTTCCAACTCTAAAGCCTGGTTAATACATCAGATAGTTATTTTATACGGTTGATGGAATATAAGTGGAGAATCTGATATATCCGGATTATCTAAAATACCTAGTATGCCAATAAATTTAGTCAAAATTTAGTCTTTTGCACACCCGGCGATGTTCCGTCGCCGGTAGACCGACCGCCAAATTCTCGCGGCACGTGTCACTAGTATACGTTTTTTAGATAAATACAAAAAGTTTGCGATGTGCAGGATTTATATTAAAAGAATTATTCGATTAAAATAAAAAATTGGGGTCCCAAATAGCCCTCATCGACACGGCTAGGTTAATTTCAATAACTCTTTACATGTGTCGCTAGCGTGCGCGGTTTATAATCAGTTGTCACGCCGGCGTGACAATAGCGGTTATAGAGTTAATTGAATCGGAACGAAAACTGAAATGGAAAAATATCGGTACAAAACCCTGATTTAAATTGATTTTCTTCTGAATTTGCCACGATCGAATACAATGGATATTTGTGCGATAGAATACGTCCATTTTGACCTTTATCGAATCCAATAATAACGCTATTGGGATTCCTCGATAATTTCAATTTATCCATCCCGTTTTCGCATGCCCACGTACAAAAATCCCAAGATTCGATAATAATATTTTCGATATCCCATAGCGCGAAATTGGATGTAAAAATAAAAAAAAGCACACGACACCATAAGCTCTCCCGTCACACACCGGGAATAATAAAGAGCTGATTTTTTTTCGTAGAAGGTAAAGTAATGCCCTGTCCAAACAAAGGATCTTTCCAGCACAACAACGAAGTAGGAATTTGTATTTACTCTAATAACACAAAAGTGTTGTTATAACGAGGCGCCATGTCTGCAGGTGAATTTGCGCAAAAAATATATACGTTACGCTTTCCGGTTGCCGTTCTTGGAATCAATCTCCGGATCCGGGGATAATCTCCCATGACATATAAAAAATAATCTTACAATACCCGGTATCAGATATGTCTAGAATATATTCCGCTAATCCGTCAGCTTACGCGACAGCCTCGTTCATTTGTCCCGATGGGCTTAGCAGAAGTTGCACATTTGTATGGCATGGATTTAGTCCTTGATGATGGAGCAGCTGCTTACCATTTCTATGGCTTCGCGTCGGGCCGCTCGCCGTATAGCTAGATTTATTTTACAACTGCTTTATTTTCTATCGAAATTTATGCTCTCAAGGATTCTGTTTTGTTGTAGACTTGGTGTAATCCTATTTAGATAGGAATTGATGCCGTGTGTATGTGTGTGTATCATTTCAATAGAGATGAGATAAACAATTTATTTGGAAGAAAAAAATCGGACAGTAAGGACTGATCTCGATTTAATACATGGGTGAATATAGCGTAAATCAAGGGATAAAAAATAAAATAAATAGTTTTAACTCTACATAATATTTGTTTTACTTTTTTCGTTCAATCTTCTTCTAATCTTACTATTTTTCTCGTCATCTTGTTAAAATTTACCAGTTTGCAATATTCTTTTAAAATTAATAAAGACTGCAGTCAACCCTCCTATAGCGTTCCCTGCTATAGATAAACTTGTGCGTTTTCTACAAAATGATTAATATTCAAGATCAAATTACATATTTCGGAAATATGTGATAGAAGAATAGATTAACGCGCGGGATAACCCTAACCCTCATTTTTTTAAAACTGCCTAGTGTTCTATAGAGCAGGTTTCTTTAGCGTGAACCCTATTTTTACGCTATAGGAGGATTGACTGCGCAAGGCTCGATAAAAAAATATGCGTAATTTTAAAATTTTGCTCAATTGTCTTATTTTTATTGTGTTGATACATTTGTTCTTGACGCATCTTGACATTGGTAAACATATGTGATGCTTATTTTACTGTTGGATATATATGGCGATAGGGACCAAATTTCAGGGTAATAGGAGAGTTGACTGTAATACTCTATGCGTTTCTAAATTTTCAGTAATATTTAGAAGATTTGATTACAATCCTTTAAAATTTCTGATATTAAATATTATAAATCGAGATTGAATCCAAGTATAAAGCTCTTTTTATTTATTTTTTTAAATATATAAGATTGGCTTTTTGAACGATACAATATATATTTTTTTGAAATCCTCTCAACCCTTCTATAGCGCGCCGCATTCTGCAGTCCTTTCTATATTACGTCCTTCTAGATCCAGAACTGGAATTTCAGATTTTAGATTTCATATTTATGTAATAAATTTCCTTTGGTTAACAATAATATATAATACGCGCGTAAACAAACTTGGCGCTATAGGAGGGTATTTAAATGGAAAAATGTTTTATGTATTGATTTAGTTTAATTTGTAAAATACAACTAAATAAAATTGATCGCAAATTTTGTATGGGTACCTAGTCTTCTATAGGGCGGGTTTCCATGTCGTGATTTCTATCTCGGCGCTACAGGAGTTGTTAAAAAATATGTGTAATTATTACATTTTTCTCAATTGTCATTTTATTTTTGTTTGTACACTTGTCCTTGAAATTGGTAACCAAATGTTATGCTTAGTTTTTCTGTAGGATATGCGGCAAGCAATGATTTAGCGATTTTTTACTTACTAAAACTTTTTGATCAAACAATCCCTTATGATCAGCTTCGGTATTCGTCTGACATGGCCCCTGCTATTTTTTTCTTTGCTTTAAGATGAAAAATAAAAATAAAAAGACGAACGAAGTGCTTCAAAGATTAGAAAAAGCTCTGATACGAGTGTATGATGTGGGAAATTCTTTGAGGAAAAAATATTTAAAATATATTCTCGATTTACACGGTTTTGGGTTTCAACGATTTTGTTAAAAACAATAATGCTGTTATATATTTTTTTGGCCAATTTTATTTAGCTGTACCTGAATCAACTACAGTTTTTTTTAAATATCACATGTCTCTATATACCCAGAGGTCCGTTTTTGCAAGCCTCACCTTTGACATACCGAGCCGGAGCAGAGCAATCAAACGTATTTCGCAAGTGTATCCATTGTTTTCAAGTTTTGCCACGCTCGACCATAGTGCTCAGTCGGTGGTTTACGACATTGAACCCTCCAGTAAATCTCCGCAAGTTACGCGGGGGTCCACATGGCCCCGCAGAGTGGTAACGGTCACAGTTGCGAAACTTCTTCTTAAAATAGAACGGCGTCATAATGCCGAATGAGTGTCGGCCCATAAAATCGGAATAATCACCCCCTAATTAATATTAATACGGGCCTATTGTTGCGTGGATCATTTTAAGTAGTTTTAGGTCGGAGCTTAAAGTTTTTGCGGTCCGCCAATTCGCCCGTCCTTGCGTCAGGCCGCAAAACCTAATTCAAAGGATTAGGGATTAGCTTGTCACGCAAGCCATAATGTTAACGGGAATGATGGATTGAAAAAAATAATGTTTACGCCACACGTTCTATTTCGCCACAATGGGATGGCTGCTGTGGGATAATGGATTATTATCCCTTTTAACGTCGACGGTCGGAATTGATTTTTTTTAAATGTGAGCAGTGTGTAGAGACACGTGTCAAGGGAATCGGAAGTTGTCCCTTTAATCTCTTTCAGAAGCAATTTCATCTCTTATCTCTTTGTGTAATAACACAACGGCAAGTTTATCTCGAGTGTCTTTTATGTATATATTTTAGAGTCCTGAATATTTCATCGTATTATTTAGTATTTTATATACTATACAAACTTTGTTAGATCAGCATTTTGTCAATTCAAATTTAAAAAAAAATTATATTATTTTAACCTAGCCGTGCCGATGGGGCCTATTTGAGACCCCAAGTTTTATTATAAATCCTACATAGGCTCGTCCTTAGAGACAACCGGGACACTCTCCCACACACATTTCTCCTAGTAAAAAATAATAATTAGCTGAAATATGTCAAGGGGACCGAATTCGTATATGTTAGGGCATTCTTGTAGTCGCTATGGTCACGTGATCGCTAGCTTTGATGCGAACGAGTTTTGTTGTTTGTCAGTCATTGGAGGTAAAGAGAAATGTTCCTAATTACCGTATACAGAAGGTCACTTTTCGTTTGCTGCATAAAGCTCTGTTTGGGGCAGACCTGTATATGCCCCGCTGGTCTATATTTTCTCTAATCAAAAAATAAACAACACCGTCAACGTTTTTCGACTATATTTTGCATTTCTCTTCTCTGGAATTTTAATATCATCATCAACTGATTAATGAAAATCTTTTTAAGTTTCCATAATTCAATCGATCACCGATTTAAAATTTTCGAACGCTCATGCAACCATCTTTCACACACTTTGGGGACAAGAGTTCAAATAAATGAATACATATTAATAAAAAACGATTTTTATTTGATTTCATGAAAAATACATGATTTTTAAAATTATAGTATTGTTAATGTTTATATACAAATAAAAAATGTATAGTTCTTATTATTTACTTAGTTCGACCTCACTGCATTAAATATATATATAGATCTTTTTTTGAAAAAAAGGGAAGGGGGGGGCATTTCAACCCTATCTGTTGGGAGTTACGACCCGCCCCATATCCTACATGTCAGAAACTTTGTATATTTGTTTAAACAAGTCAAAAGAATAAATATTATAAATAATCATTGACATTGACTGATTTCAATAAGCCTCAGAAAGTGAAGGTTTCATCAATTTCGAGTCTATTTTCCATTATAAATAGACCCCCTTCGGATGACGCGGATGGTTTCGAGCCGCCGTGAGGGATCGGTTAAACAAATAAATCGTCATTTTAAGTAATGCGGCTATAATAACTTTTTAAATGTCCATATTTATTTACACTAACGTTCCATTATTATAGTGTTGAGGCTTAGATTGAAATTTTATTGCCAATACATTTTTTTGGTGAATTTTTATCCACATAGCTAGCTCTATTGAGTGATTTTAAATTATTAATATTTGAGAATATATACGAAGGATCTCTCTTACGATTCCATTATGTCATGTCAATATCATTGACATTGATTGATATTTTATTGACTGTGATTGAAATTTCATTGTAATTTCCATATTCGCTCTAAAAGAATACGTCGATTTTATATTGGATTACGCATATCTACGTCTGATCATACCCTCAACTATTATTGAATCGTTAATTAAATAAATAAAGCCGATCTCGGCGTATTGACATTGAGATAAATCTACATAAAAATGTTAAGGACGGTTAAATTTTTGCTGCTGAACTTGCTGAAACCGAATATGTAATCTACTCGAAAAAAGCTTCTATTGTATTATTGTCCCGTGTTGTCAAAAATATCTAGACGTATCTAGAGGATTAACTAAATTCCAAAAACTACTTAACGTATGAATTTTGTAACTGTCAATCCATTCTTTGCGATTCTCTTTCGTGGAATTATTTTTTTCTAATTAGCGACGTTGTAGAGTCGTCAATGTAATACTCGGACAAGAATGAAAACAAACTCATGTCAAAGATAGCACGGAAGCCTCTATTCAAGAATAAAAAAAAGCATGTAAGGATGCGGCGGACTGGTCCGATACAGCTAGTCTACAAACGTCTTCAACAGATTTCTTATCTGTTCGGCTCCCATTAATAAATAACATTTCAACAGCGTTCATCTTGACAGTGATTGCTCCGAGCCCTGTCGCAAGCGACCCGAGCAAATCGGCACAATTTTGCAGAGCACGCGGACACGTTTGCCGGCCGCTCGTTGGCAAGTTCAGAGTTGCCGGCAATGGGCCGTGGCCATCGACATTAATTGTTGTAGTTCTTCGGCGGAGCAGTAGCGGTAACCGGCCACCGTCGGCCAGCACAGGGTTCACTGATCTCCCGAGACCCGTTCCAATCGAAAGTACACTCACTCTGTCTCGGCTATTGATCAATTTTCGATCGGCTCTAAATTGAATCACCGATTGAACAACTTGTCGTAACACATAGTGAAGTCTGCATAACCCACCGGCGCCAAATCCGACCCGGGCAAAAGTGAAAACTGAAGCACATCCAAATTTTAAGACACATTTTGAAGATCATTCCCATGATTTTCAGTGTTGCTGTGTAAAGCATTTATTTTAAATTAATTAACATATTTTTTTGCATTTAAATGCTTCTGTTATGCATATTAGCTATAACTAAAAATCGCATTTTATTGCATTATTTTGCATATCATTATGCCTTGACTTGTGAATTTGTGTATTGTTGGTTCTCATTAAGTGTACATCTGGAACTTACCGTAACAGAGTCAGTGGTTCTCAATTTAATATATACAAATGGCAATTCATATTATGTTGGACGATTAATGTAGGAACTATGTCAAGATCTGACCTATACCTTTAGTGACATTTAGGGAATTATTGAGCTGTATGTTCATAAACACTTAGTGAGTACCAAAAAAAATTTAGAAAACAAAGTCAATGCACAAAAATAAGAATTGTTGACTCTCACCCTACATATTTTTTAGATCTAAACCCATTTTGTTATTATTAAGATTTATTTAGCACTTTTTTACAAGAATCATGGTTACATATTCTTCTTAATATGATGTCTGAATATAAATAGAATTACAGTCGACATCTATAACGCGCTCCCTGCTATAGAGCGGCGTGTTCCTCCTGAAGTGATTCCTTGTAGACCGCCGTATTTTACAAAACGCTACATTTTTTAAAATATGTAATATATTTTCATTATTAAAAAAAACGTAATCGGGTGTCCAGTCTTCTATAGGGCGAGTATCTATAGCGTGATCCTTATCCCGGCGCAATAGAAGAGGATTTCTAAACATTATTAAATTACATTTTATTTAATAAAATCTTGTTTACATTTAAATATAATATGTAAGCCAAATCCTAGTTTTTTCTAAAATATTCTTAACATTATTTAATAATGGTAACGGTCACTAAAGTTATTACCGAAATATATGTTCAAGTGCTGACGATTTTTGACCACTTGAATGGCAGCATCTCACCGGTGAGTCGCATTTTTATTCAGCCCACGCGCTAGCAACTCACCGGTGAGTTGCATTATTTATTTACACCACTAGCTAACGTCTCATCAGAGAGCTGCGATGTCTTTTGATTGAGAATAAGGATTTTATTACCCGATCCGATGAATTCTATGTCAATATCTTGACATTTTTTTTTAAATGGATTATTCTAAGAATCAAAATTTATGATATGCTTCATAATTTGGTCGATATTTTTCTACTAAACAATATGACGCGTAAATGACACGCGCTTTCAGTGATGTCTTGCCGCAGACTGAGTTCTCAGGGCACGTGTTGCTCGCACAGGTTATATCGTACCGGATGCAAGCTAGAAAAAACATTGCGCCCGTGGTTGCGGAAGCGAATATTGTTGCTTTTATATTTTTTTTTTCGCAATTGCGGACAATGATGGTCAATGATTATTTATAATATTTATTCTTTAGTCTTTTTTAGACAAATGCAAAAAAAATGTTACATGTAGGATTTATATTAAAAGAGTTATTTATAAAATCAAAAACTTGGGGTTCCAAATCGACCGAAAACGCTTTTTTAACTGTGAGGTCACGTTAGCGAATTTAAACGGCTTGATCTCATAATTTAATGAGGCAATAAGTAAATTAAATTTCACTTCCGAAAATAATCAGAAGCAGGATGGATCGAATCATACAATGAAGAAAGTATGCAATCAATTAAATTATTATGTAAAATATATAATTGTTCTCCATTTTCATTATTTTTTGAGATGAAATGAATAGGGGCGGAATCTTTTCACGATTATAATTGTCGATGCGAATTAATATCATAAAGTTTGTAAAGAAGAGTTTAAAAGTTGTTGCAACTCAAGCGAGGAACCGGATTCAGTTAAGTTAATTATTTTGTCCACCTCCTTCGAGAAGTTAACGGTTAAAGAAAGATTAAAATTTCGAAACAATTGTAAGGCGGAGAGTAAATCGGAAAATACTTGTATTTCCGGCGTCGAGATTGTCCTATTTAAAATCTCATTTATTTATGAAAATTGCCGAGAGCAAAAGCGGAAACGTTTTTCGCCGAACTTTTGCGCTTTGTATGGAAAGCCAAAAACGAACGGCCGCTAATTAATTAGAATAATAATGCCCGTCGAATTATATTAATTATTTATTTATTTGTTTGTTACAGATCGCGGTCGAATGGAGTCCTGAGAGGGAAATAAGAAATAAAATATTTGCACAGAATGAGTTATTACAGTTTCGTGCAAAATACTTCAGAGGTCATTAGACAATCGCAGGCGTCGAGGTGAGTTCGTTGGCTCTTTACTAGAAATTATTACAAATACTTGCCATTCCATGTTATGAATTGAAAACCGCAATTTGAGCATTTAAATACGTTTGCAAATTAATTCAATTAAAATTTCATTCATCGCCGCAGAATAACGGATTACTGCAAATTTTACGAGTTGTAAAGTTTTGCAGCACGAATGCTATTTGTAGTACACATCGTGGATAATTATTACTAATACTCTGCTATTGACAGCTATTGAAATTTTCATCTTATCAAATGGTTGATTGTCTCTTTGTGAGACGTGACGAATAACACATTTGAAAAATTCCAATAGGCTATTTATTTTTAATTATTTATCTAATTTATTTAAGAAATTCAATATGCATTGCATTCATTAAAAATTGTCTTTTTATGTTTTCCGTATCGCGAATCAATTTGCGACAATTTTCGCGGATTGTGTAAAATTTCATTGCATCAGATTGAATATATATTTTTTTTTGTTGTTGTTTCTTTGCACAGCGCCAATTCTGCGGTGCAACGAATTCCGCTTTGTTCTCACGACAATTTGGCGATGTTGTCCTTTTGTTGCATCGATGCAACAGTTTTGCAATTGAAATTTTTCCCATTGTCGACGTTGTGCAACAGTATACGATTCGATCTGTGGAAAATGGCGGCTATCATCGCCGGAACTAATTCACCATAGATGCAAAAACACCGCAAAGCACCGCCGTCGTCCGCCATAATGGCTAATTCGCGACCGACGATCTTGCGGAATGTCACTCGGATGCTGTGTCAATACGCATGAATGAATGTGTGAATGCACGTAGTATGCCTGGGATAATTTATTAGATAATGAAAAGAAATTATTTTAAAAAGGCTATTTTACGGGTGATTGCGAAATAATTTTTAAATGATGGCTTTATTTTTTCTGCATTTTTTTTAACACGGTTTTAAAAATTGACGCACTTTATTAATTACTTAAAATTTAAATTGTTGAAAAAATACATATTCGGGCCGAACCAGCATGATAAAAATTTTAGAATGCTGTCATGGGAGAAGCATTTCATGATATTTAAGAAATGCTTTTCCCATGATTTATAGCAAATTTGGTTAAAATGGCATCTTCTGCTTCAGGTTCCTTGATGCCTTATCTCCATGTTCTTGTTTTTTCTCCATACGATTGTCGATTTTTGGCCAGCTGGAACAATTCTGGACCTCCAAATCCGGTTTAGTTGCGAATGTTGCGGAGCCACGATAGATTCTTTCATACCAACCACTGCTTACCTTCCACTTTTGGCTCCATAATGGTCTGCAGAAGACAATACTTTGGTGCACGACTGATGTGTACAAAGTACTCAATTTTACATGTCGGTATTCAGAAGTTCATGCTCGTTATGAATAGGTTGAAGTACGGTTGAATTCTTCAACATTCTTCGGTAGCACCATATTTCTAACCCTTTAAACTGGCTATACTCGCTACCAGCAACTTCCATGTCTCGCCACCATATAGAAGTAGAGACCACACGAAACGCCAAAGAGTTTGAAGACTGATTTTCAAGGAGAGTCGATAACCATATGTTGATCGATATCTGAGATATGTCAAATAATTCTTTAGAGGAAGATTTTATCAGAAAAACTGAAAGAAAAAATCGAGACTTGAAAACTGCACAGTCAGTTCTCGACTTACATAAAATATTCCTTTCTTCTTCTTTTTCACTTATATTTTCTTCGTCTTCTCCAAATATGTGTCTATTTTTGGCGACCTGGAACAATTCTGAAACTTCCAAACCGGTCCAGTTACGAATGCTACGGAGCCACAACAGCTTTTTTATTCAACCGACATTTATCTTATTCTTTTCCCACCACGATGGTCTGCAGGAGGCGATACGTTGTTCTTTTATGCCCTGCTTGTATTAAAAGTATGGTATAAATCTGACGATGCAGTCGATTGCATCATTCAAACTACGACCATTCAAACTAAAACACGTAGTCGTTTTTAGGATTTGAAGGAAAAGGAGAGTGATTCTCTTTTCAACTTTTAATGCGAGCTTCGACAGGTTTAAAAGGTTCCAAAAAAGTGTACATTTATGAAGAAGCAGTAACTGGAATTCAGAAAGCTGCCGAACTATTAAAAGATAATTATAGAAAAATAAAATAGTGAATTATCTGCAAAAGGATAATTTAAGCTTTATGAAGCATTTATTTACCTATGCACAGTTTAAATATTACATATATTCTATGTCTGTCATTTCTAAGTATTTTTTTAATGAAATTTTAAAGAATAACTTGAATGGGAACATTTTTTTTACTAAAAATAGAGCACAGATGACTTTTTAGTTCTAAAGATTTTTCTTAAATAAGTAAACGTCTTTGTTTAATGGCTGTTATCATCATAGTGAGAAAAATGGAAGGTAAACATTGGTTGAAAGAAAGAAGTTGTCGCGACTCCGCAACATTCGCAACTGCACTGAGTTGGGAGTTCCAGGATTGGTCCTGCTAGTTAAAGATATAAATTAATAATGACATAGAAGATAAAGCTTTGTATGGTTCATGGATGTGAATTACGATAAGATATTCAAGAGTTATTGGTGGAAGAAGAAAGAGATTGGTTGATTTAAAGTCAGAGATAAACCAAATCTATTTAAAAATATGACAAGATGCTACTGAAAAATGCCCATTCTGAATAAAACTTCAACTTCTATGTCTTAATAAACATTTTTTTAATGAACCAATGGAATTATCTTAATTTGAATATCTATTTTATTCTTCTTCAGTGCTTTGTCCATGTTTAGACACTTCGTGTCTTTGTTGTTGTTGTTGGTTCTAAACGAGAACTGTTCTAAGTCTTTTGCGTAATGAAATATCTCTAATTTCAAGGCCAATTCAGATACGGATGTTCCACTACTAACCTTTTACTAAGCTATCTTTAATTTCGCCTTGTATTGTACGTATTATAGAAGTCAGGACACGGAATGTGTCCAAAATTTTCAGAACTCGTGTAGAAGCTTTCGTCGTTTTTCATATCCGTCTATGAAATCTTCAGTGTTTTTCAGTACACAATATTTTAAACGTCGTTAATCGTGTTGTCTGTGAACAGCGTTTTATTAGATAATGAATGATAGAATAAATATATAAAATATAGCTCGTTTACTTGTGAAGAATCGAATTTATTACGAATAATGGCAGTCGTTATTTTTTTTATTTTCTCATTATATCATCTCACATCATAATGTTAATTAATATCAATATTATGAAATTTGTTAAATATTAAATTTAATTACGAATTAACAATTATTTATTGTTGATATTTTGGTACATTAACGATGGCCATATAAAACGTACCGTGCAAAATAATTTCGTCCGCTGAATTGATAATTAATATCCCGCGTAATTAATCATCGACTGATTTCTCAAACGAGATTATAAAAAAAAGCTCGTAACGCATTAGGCGCCGTAGGCTGACTGACGAAAATATTTTGATGTGGCCCTTCAATGCAATTCAAAAATAATTATGTAAATTGTTAACCCTTTCGTTTTACGCTCAAAATTACTAACGCAATATTGTTCGTACTCGATGTATGTATATTATTATTAATACGTACGTACGTACGGATCAAAGTTTGAATGGTAATACAGCATCAATAGTGTTCGGAATTAATGAGCTTACTTCGGCAGTCGGCACATGTAAATATTGATAATTGCACTATTTGTTCAAAGCGAATTTCAATTAGAAACTCAATACATATTAAATTATTGACTTTGAAAATGACAGGGGCGGCTGAAACGGTAGTAATGCCATATATATAGCATGTAATGAGGCCCTTGTATCTCTAACCCTTTTCACGGCAGAGACATAGTTTAACATATTTTATGGCTCTATTTTTTTGTTCAGAATGTTGTCGTAAAGTCGATTTCATATTGTTATACGCACCCCATAAGAAATTCATATTATGGAAAATTATTCCAAATTCTAGTGGTCGTAAAAAAAATTGATGCTGAGGCATCGAGCCTAATATTTTTTGCTTTGCACGGCCCGCATAAGACCCGCAGGCTCTTTGTGTCTCGTAAAACAAAAATAGTAGTGGTCCGATGGGACCTATAATCTCAACAGAAATTCACATGGAATCGATGCTCGTTAAATTCAAATAATACATTTTAAATTATATGTATATATGCTGTCGTGTATTTTGCGGTTTTCCTTATTTTTTTTCGGTTTAGTTTTGTGTGCAAAAATCCATTGTGCATTTTCGTATTAAAATGAGAAAAAGTATAAAAGTGCATCGCTTTTCTTATAGAAAATTCTGGAATGCATAGAATTCGACGTAGTAGGGCGGATAATGCGAAATTTTTGTCTCGCGGATATTCTCTCTATGGCTTTTGTGCTTAAGTTTCATCTCTTAACCCCTATCGATCCAGGGTCAAGGCATTCTTGGCATTTGCAGTCGAGAAGAATTTGCATAATACAGATAAATCTGAGTTATTTCATGTGAATACTTATACTAAGCACCAAGGCTAACTATGAAAAATCGCATTTATAATATTTTAACACAAGACAATGACGCAACTCTCTGATCCTATATTATTATTACAAATACAGCAGATTCCGCTTAATTGGAACACATCAAGCATTTTAGAAACTGTAAAAACTATTAAAAAAATATTTCGTATTTTTTGGAAGAATCAGCAAAAATATTCTGGGCGGATGTCACTGCAATAACGCTGAAATCCCGTGACATGTATTTTGCAGCCAACTGTTAGAGCCACAGATCAATTGGTCTGATAATATTTCTCTAAAAAAACGTAAATAATTATTTAGCAATTACGAATATTTATTTAAATTTTAAATTTACTGTCACATTTAAACGTAATCGTGTCATCATTTATTTGGTTTATGTTCCATAGGATTTGTATCAAATAACATGGACTCCCAATAAACTGGCGTCCTAATTAAGCGGGTTTCATTGTGAATAAATTATGTACTATATATTTCATGACTTTTCATGTTTATTTCGGTTTGATAAAGTATTTAAAATTTG
Organism: Philopotamus ludificatus; assembly: GCA_022495035.1. Classification (NCBI taxonomy): domain Eukaryota; kingdom Metazoa; phylum Arthropoda; class Insecta; order Trichoptera; family Philopotamidae; genus Philopotamus; species Philopotamus ludificatus. The sequence goes on from JAGXCT010035356.1 coordinate 30,370, forward strand.
TGATTAATGTCCTCGCGACTAAGCTAGTCGTGCCGATACCCCAATTTTTCTTAAATAATTATTTTAATACAAATCCTACATAGCACAAAAACTTTTTGTATTTGTCTAAAAATGTCTAAAGAATAAATATTATAAATAAT
>JAGXCT010035356.1:30688-77262 GCA_022495035.1 Philopotamus ludificatus
CCAAATTATGAAGCATATCATGAATAACTATTTTTAATCTTAGAATAATCCATTTTTAAAAAAAGTCAAGATATTGATGAAGAATTCATAAATATATTGAGATAAAATGCTTGGGGTCAATGATAGACCCCCTTCGGACGACGTAATTGTTTTCGAGCCGCCATGACGGATGGGTTAATAAAATACATTAGTCCACAATATTCTCTAAACTTTACGATACTTTAGACATGTAACGAGATGAGAAGATGATAGTTTGGATAAGATAAGAACGAGTATAGACACAGATGGCCATAGAAGAACGGAAAGATGCCTGACACGTTGGCATCAATTAAAGAAAACATGCAATTTTCGATTTACTCACCACCACAATCTACGAGATGCGTTTTTAAAGTTAAGAATTCCTCCGTGGACATTCAAACTAAATCAAAATAAGAGACAGTCCTTAGCCTCGTTATCGTTGTTTGGATAGCTAAATCGATCACCAACTGGAAAAGGATAGTTACAATCAGGGGCAGCTCGTCCATATACATTACGGAGCTGCAGCACCCCCAAGCAAGTTGAGGAATAATATATTTTTATATATTAATATTAGCGTCTATTGATTATATATTATTTATAAATATAATTTATATGTATTAATCTGGCCGGTGCCAACGCGGCAAGTGTTACTCCGTGCGGTGTAGAGCAAAAGCGCTGCCTGGTTGTCAGCGCCGGATGCGGGGCAGTAGCGGGAAGGGGAGGGGGTCTCGTCGCTAAGCACTAAGTAGCGCTGCTACTCGGTGCAAGCACACTGACTCACAGCTTCTTTGAGCCACGTGCCGTTTGTCACTTATTTTATTATTGTTAATATTATTTAGTATTTTTATCTCACTTTATTTTTTATATTTTAAATAAAAAGTAAATAAAATGTGTATTTCTGGATATGTAGTCAGACATAGGTTGAACGCTTTTAAGATGTAATGTTAAAGATGCGTATTTAAAGTTCTGGGTTGTGGAGTCAGTTAAAAAATAATGCGTCGACCCCTACACCAACCTTGTCCCACAATCTTCTCCTACGTCATATCGCAAAACAAGTTTTATGTTCATACTCGGGGAGCTAAATTATCTCATTTTTGAAGCACGTGGCGAGAAGAAGATACACGACAATGTAGAAACGATCAAGAGCCATTTCTTTTAACGAAGACTGTGCTCTGTGATGTTTTCTAATTTCAGGAATCCTTGTTATTACTAATAATTCTTCGGGCGCTTACTTCAAGAATTTTTGCTCTACACCACGTATACAGTCAACCCTTCTATAGGACCGAGAAATATACATAAAATATTAGTCAATTCTAAAATTGTAATTCACTGTGATGAGTGATTTTAAGCTCTATATTTACTTCTCTATCATATATCATATCATATATAATACAGTCAACTCTTGTAAAAAACGGCGATCTAGAGGGATGCATTATAAGAGGGATTATCACATTCGCTGCTCTATAGCAGAGAGTATGTACCTGCATAAAACATCTCCAGCATATTTAAATGAAACTGTCCATTGCCAAGGAGCTGAGCATAAATAATGATTATCCACAATCTGTCATTTGAGATATTTTTATATATTTGATTATAAGAGTTGATCAGATCAAATCAAAAATGTAGAAAATCGCCAACTTTAAAAATCATGATTTAATTTTCTACTTAATATACTTAAACTAAGATTTGCATTCAATTTACATTAAATTTGTGTATATATAGATTCAAACTGGGATTAATGGATGTATTGCCAGTAATCGTTCATTTAGGATTGTCGTTTACGCAGCCGCTAAGATTAATTTGTGATTAATCGACGGGTAAATTTAGGAACATGTCACGATTCAATCGAATATTATGTATTGGATAAATCTCTCTCAGATATCAGAGTAATCAATAACGAATAATATTTTATTATAAAATAGATTTTACGCTTAGTTTTTTGTTTGTTTAATTAATTCATATCTACGGTCTAATTGACGACAAATAGTGATTACACGCTCTTATTCGTCTGTTATTCATCTCGCAACAATTACTAGCAGTGATACCATTCGTTTGAATTCAAATTAATGGTTCCCTTTCGTTTTCGTTATTACATTCGTCGGTGTAACCGGATTAAAATTGAAAAAATGGCATATATACATACGTATAATGTAAACTGTTTAGTGTTGGAGGCTGTAAAAAATGTTATTCAAACGTCATGATTGATTTTTATAGAGCCATATTAGATTTTTTTATAATGTACATTTCCCATTGTGATATGTTGCGTTCAAGGTTTTGCACATTGTTCGGATTTGTTTATGATTTTTTTCGAATGTGTCAATTTTTCATCCGTGTAATTTGCGGCAATTGTTCGCGGGTGTATCAGCAATGTTAGATTTATCCCGATTCTATAAATAAATTATTATGTATTTTAATTATTAATTAACATGCGTGTTTCTTCACGGAAAATGATCTATCCTGAAATATAAATGTGGCTTCCAACCTTTCGCCGCATCTCACAAGATTACTACGATTTCCCCCAGGGTTATACAATATATTTTTTCAACAGTTATAGTTGGTATTATACATATGCTATTTAAATTAATTTTATCGTCATCATCGTTACTGTGAGATGATACAATTGTAATTGTTGAATATCGACCTCGTTTTTTTCTCGTATCATGCAATATTCTGGCATAAAAAAACTACGAAAAATTATATTGAAAATATGGTAATTTTATTATCCATGTCATTTTGTGATCTCGTGTTTCAGAAGATATTTACATAAAAATACCTTCAATGTGATAGATTGGCCCACATTTCGTTTCTCTGAAAAATCTTCTATAAATAATGGACGTTGTCGATGAAAGTATCAAAATTTTATATCCATGCAGGGAGCAGAATCTCTTCTTTATGTTGCGTTTTGCACTACTTTCAATGCAATTTCCATTTTATGAATAAATTACACGTATCTCAAAATTAATCTCGGTTTAAAAAATATTATTTATATATTTTTAAATTAATAATCTGATATTGATTGCTACACGAGGCATGACATATTCGATTCGCTTTGTAATTAGTTATATGTAAAAGGTTTTCCTGTTTGTTTACTGCAAAATCTGCAACTTTTTGGTATAATTAATCATTTTACGTCGAATATGACTCGCATTGAATTACAGGCTTGATTCATTGAGCCACTTAATTAGTCTTTTTATTCATTTTTGCTCGAAGATCATGGAAAGCCTTGAAGGTTTATGTCTTCCTCGGGAATTAACTCGGCCAAAAAAGTAGATTCTGTAGCAAAATTTTCGAACAATATTCCGAAACTCTTTTTGTATGCATATTGGTACACACTTATTATTTATTTGTTGTCAGAAATCCTAATTCTATCTAAAAGATTCTGGTAGATCTCATATTTCACTATGCAATGGCTGATTTGGCATTGTTTTTATGTAATGATTACAGACAAACTTATTATAATATGGTATTCTACAATACGCTTTCGATCTAACACGGTCTAAAATTTGCAGAAGCCTTCCTATAACACGGATCAACACGTAAAAAATATAAAATCATTTTTCTTGAATGCAGGCCCATCCTTTAAAAACGCTATAAATTTAGATTCAGAACTCAGAGCAGCTGCAAAATTGCCTGTCTCAAATCAGGAGATCTACAACGAGTCAACATTAGAGACTTTTTACTGAGGGCAAAAGGCGCAAATGACGAAGTGAAGATGAAAATTTTTAATAAAATGACAAAATATAAACTAAGCAAAACCCTCTTTTTGTACTGGCTCTGGGTCTCATTTAACACGATTTTTTTAAGAGTTATAAGAGGGTTAGCTGTATTCTGAAAGCTGAAGATTTCTTGGACACAAAAAATGTATTGATTTTTTTAAATTTACAAAAAAAAATGTTGTATGGCTGCCTAGTCTTCTATAGCGCGAGTTTCTAGCGCTGTAGGAGAGTTGACTGTAGTAACTCTTTGTAAATAGATTAATTCTGCATCTGGAATTTGTTTTCTTCTTCAACCGATGCCTTCATCTAATATTTGATATCTCATAGACTGTAAAAATATTCATCAAGGAATTGTTAGAGCGCTGAAATCTCAATCGAACACTAGATAATGAAGCTGAATTGGTTATTCACTGTGAAAAACGTTTAACCATATTTGTGACCAAATCTAAGATAGGGACGATCACAGAGAAACTTGTGAATATTTGATATATTTTGCATATTTGTATATACGTATATTTTTAGAAACAAATGTATGGGTGCTTATTATTTTTTCTATAGTGTTATCCTAATCTCAGCGCTATAGGAGGATTGACTGTATAAAAGGCAAACAATGGCTGTGTAGAGGAAAATTTATGATTGTTGAAGAGCTATTTTATCTCGCTGAGGATAGGAAGCAGTTCGTATACAGAACGAATAAGAATAAAAATATACAGACGCCTTCGAACACGGACACGTCGTCATAGGAGGAAGAACGAGATACTGAGATTTATTGTGGCGAGGAACATAAAAGAAAATGGGAGTCAGAGGTAGTCATCGGACACGCTTCTTCAACTACAGCAAAACATCTCGAGGCATCTCTTCAGACAACTCAATTGAGCGAGGACTGTGGGATTGTAAAGCACTACCTTTTATTACGCAGATTCGATTTGCTATATTGGAACAGAGTTGATTTGTTTTGTTGAGTTTTATTTAAGTTTTAGCATACTTAGAATAATATGATGTGGAGTGATGTAGAAGAAATGTGATCTGATTGAAAATGTTATGCGTTTAAATATATTGTGCATTTTGGTGAATTTTCATAGACTTTTACTTTGGAATATTTCTTCATTGTTGTTTATTTGTGGATTATTATCTTTAAATCAGTGCAGCTTTAGAAGCTTTTATTCATTGAGGAAGAAAGAACAGTGCCTTTTCGGGATATATCTTGAAATTGGAGCTTGAATTGTACGTATGAATAATACTGCTGTGATCTTTCGTTTTCTGACACCTTAACAAATATAAGTTTAATACGTTTTGAAGCACTCCAACGATGATTCCTCGATAATTTTTGCGTCATGCGCTAAATTCTCCTCCCCATCTACGATCGGTCCCCGGATCTCGCTGACGGCCGCGATTCGACGGCACAACGCGCCCTCCGATTGGCTGACGCCCCGACTTGCAAAATTTTAATGTCTGTCAACACGTTCGGTGTCAAATCGAGCCTGTCGCCTGATTATATCGACCGGATTGCGTAACGCGCAAGTCATGGGAACGCGCCGCAGGTTCCGAAACCGTCTTGCTCATCGCTTTCTGTCATCGGCTGAATAGATGTCGCAATCGATTATGTGAATTAATACAGCCGTATGCAAAAAGCGACAGTGCGCGAAACGTGAGACAAATATTGAAAGGCATGCACTTTCACGACTAATGAACCGGGCACGACGCCGCCGCGGCATCGATCCTTTGGCGCCGGCATCGATACTGCAGGATCCGATTCCGGCACGATCCGGTCCCTTCACGCCGGCGACCTTCTACATTTTATGCGTTCGTCGGTTTGCCGCAGCTCGGATTGATCGACGTGTAACATTTTGAAAAGTTCAAACATCGTGACAACTCCGGATTATTTAAATGCGAGACGATTAAACTATTATGTCATTGCTGACTGCATTTTACCTTAATGTATACCGGCCAACAGATGTAATCAATTCAACAATTATTAAATAGTATATACTATATTTTAATTGAATTAACGAATCTCAGAAACATAATATTTATATATGTATTAAAAGTACCCAGAATTAATGTCGTATTTTATCAATAAATCTCAATTCCCGTAGTTTTAATCAAAAACTCTGAAAAGAGCGATTCTACGGGGTTCGCCCTTATATTCTTTTTGTCTTTCGAAAAAAAATCTATTGAACGGGACAGATGGTAATCCGAGGTGTCAGAACTGGTGAATATCGTGGATGCAATAAAGTCGAGCTCGTTAAATTTTTGTCGTAAATTCAGCCACACCGTATTGCAGGATTATTTTACGGGTTTCGCCAGATCTGGCCTCCTTCGACATAATGTGGCACTCAAACGATTTAGTTGATCACAATACTCTGCCACTCAATTATTTGTTTTGCATCCCACTATATATATAAGTTACTATTTATGGATATTGAGATGAAATCCCTTTTTACCACTGCTTTTCTTTGCAACATTCGTGTAAAGTACTCATTTTTCTTTTCCAGTTATTAAATCTTAAAGAAAATGGCGGTACTTCACATTTTCTTGGAATAAACTCGTCTCAACATATTTATGTTGAGACTTCCGTCTTGTTTAATTAAAAATCAATGTCTCCAGAATTATTTTTTTTAAATCAACGTTGGCATTTCCTGACGTTCAATGGCATTTTTTTCATGTGAAACTGCATCCGCATGCAACTCCGCAAATATTGCTCTGACAGACTCACAGGATATTTTTTTTATCTTACAACAATATTCGAATAGTATGCTGTTTTAAAAAAATGGTAACGTACGTCTTTCCAGAATGACGAACCGAAGATGACAATGCGACATTAAATCTGAGACGCTTTATATTATAATTATATTCAATATTACTGATTATAAATATTAACAGTAGGGGCTCGTGAGTAAAATATTTGGGGGTGCTGCGGAAGATTATAATTCAAAAATCACTCATGGACGGCGTGGGAGTGCTACGAGTAGTAGTGCAATCGAGCGCTTAGCGACGAGGCCCCCCACCCCGCTGCCGCCCCGCACCCTTCCAATACACGACCCTGGTAGTGCTGACGAGCAGACAGCGCTCTTGCAATACGCTGCGCGGTGTAACACTAAATATTAATTTAATTTATATTTTCAAATAATACACAATCAATTGAGACTATTTATATATATAAGAAAAAATATTTCACAATGCCGCCCCTGTTTATAACAATTAAATAAGGTGGCGAACCTTCGACGATCTATCGATGTTTTTTTGTTGATATTTTGTATTTCAATACTGTTTTGGGCAAAAGCTGCAGCCATGTCTCTTAGTATTTTTTTGTATTATTTATAGTGCATTTAGGTCTTTATTTTTTTCCTCTGTAGCGAGTTAAAGAGTTCTTCCTCAATCTCAACTAAATGTTTGTTTGGTAATTTACAGATTAAGTTGTTAAGCAAATTGAACAATAACATCTCTTATCTCTACTTCCTCATCTCATATTTGTATTATAACCTTTTGGGAGATTGTTCCATATGCCATTCATGTGTGAAGTCCTAACGTCCGACCATCCTTTTAATATATTTTTGTAATTGTTTTTTAGTTTTTTATAATTTATATTTATATATTTTGTAATTCTACTTCAGTATTTATTTATTGGATTTTTTTAAACGAATTTCTGTCACAATGTTAGTCTTTTTTTAAAATATCACCATTTTTTTTAAATTTAGGGAACTAATTGATAATTTTTGTTTGAATTCAGTTACATATTTACACGTGTTGAGTGTATTCGATTTAAATAAATTTGTTGAAAATCCCTGATTTGCATTATGATAATTTATAAAGGGTTTTCCTAATGTCGTCAGTGGATATATATTAGAATTTAAATTAGATTGAGCAAAAAACGAGATATTCACGATTTGAATTTATCTACTAAGCAGCTCGTTAAGTAGACGTATAATAAAATGCGTCAAATTATTTATATTTTTTTTCCATGATGATTTTACGTTTTTTTTTAATATTCGTAATGAAAGTCGGTTTATCTTAATTTTTGTTGTATCGATTCTGGTATCGATAATTGCGACATCGTGCGCGCATTCCCGGAATTAACGAGCAAAACATTTGACTGCGCACAGTATCGAAATGGAAAGTGGTAATTGACAAGTTTTCGTTTGCTATTTGCAGTGTAATCCAATTTGAACCCCCGGTAGAAATCGTAAGATCGGAATTAAATATCGCCGCCATTATCCGGATATGGAAATTGGATAATAATTACACGGTGCGTAATATTGTGATTGCGTGCAGTGTTATTTTCAATATTTACATATTCGAATTATCATGCTCGTAATATATATATAGAAAAAAAGAAATAAACGCGCGGTATTTAGACTTTTTTTCTAATTTTTAATGTATCATTAAAAAAAATAATCAATCCTGTTAAAGCGCACACGTCACGCCATAACACCATTCGGCGATGTTCAGTGAGGCAGTGTCGATTAGAGCAGTGCTTCCCAATTACTTTCATGTCACGGCCCCCTAAATCAGAAAGAATTAATTCCGCCCCCCGCCCAAAAAAAAAAATTTTATAGTTTTATTAAGATTATTTGCCAATAATATTATTACAATTATAATACACCTATCCCTCGATTTACACGGTAGATAGGTTCCTGAGAAAAACGTGTAAATCGAAATTGTATATTTTTTAATGTAAAACCGTGTAAATCGAAAAGTACACAAAAAACGCATAATTTGGTTGTTTTTTAAAATACATAAATAAAACAAAATTATTCTTTAAAATAAAATTATATTCTTTTATTAATTAAACCTTTTTTTCCAAAATAACCCTTACTCATCAGCATTTGAAAACCTGATTAGAAGTATATGAATTGATGGCAAAAAAATTTCATCAAATTTGTTGATATTCTTGCGCTGCATCTATATCGCCAGATGCCAGTTCACCTATGTAGAGAGTGTCTAGATTTGAATCTTTCGAACCAAGCATGACTTGCTGTGAAAGCCTGCTTTTTTTCAGATAAAGAAGAGGATGGTAACTCCTTTAACTTTTCGTAAACTGCAATGCTTCTTTATTTGTAATAGCGTTGGTATCAATTGGCATCCGTTTTTGTGTTTGTCCTCTATCCAAATCATTAAGGCCTTCTCCATGTTTTCCATTGCAATATCTCTGATATATGAAGTTGTGCTCGTATTCATAGTGTTAGCTGCTACACTCTTTCTAATTGAGTTTTTATTTTTTTTAATGGTTCTTATTGTAGCTTCATTTATGCTATATAATCTAGCAACATCTAGGATGAACGCCGAATGGCGGGAAGAGACATACCTACAGTGGAATGCACACCTACAGTGGAATGCACACCTACAGTTGAATGCACACCTACAGTGGAATGCACACCTACAGTGGAATGCATACCTACAGTGGAATGCACACCTACAGTGGAATGCATACCTACAGTGGAATGCACACCTACAGTGGAATGCATACCTACAGTGGAACGCATACCTACAGTGGGCGCACGAACAAATAAAATTATTATTATTGATTTTTTTCAACATTTATTTTCAACTTTTTTTTAAAACCGTGTAAAAGCGAAACGTAAATCGAGGGATAGGTGTACACATATTTATATTCAGCACAAAATCGTTTTAAAACCTTTCCGCGAGATAGCGATCGTACTTCACTATGATACAGTAAAACTCGTGCACTGAACACATTCCCTGTGCACAAAATACTAAATAATCTTGTTTCTAATTTATTCTTATTTGTCATTATTTTTTTCTTTTATATTCTTATTTTTTTTCTTATTTATTCTGATTTTATTATTATTTATTATTATTTTTTTCTTATTTGTCCTTATTTTGTTCTTATTTGTTCTTATTTTTTTTATTCCAACCATTTCAAGTCGAGATATTACTAGCCCTCTTTTCCGCCAATAACTTGAATATTTTTTTTTTAAATGGATTAATTCCATTCCTTTGTTGTTTTTGTTGTTGTTGTGTATACAACTATGTTCTCATATGTGTTATTATTTAACAGACTTAAATATATAAATTCCTTAAATATGCTATGTGGAAAAATTGTACTGATTTTTTTCGCGGCCCCCGCGAGGAATCCTGCGACCCCCCAGAGGGCCGCGGGCCCATAATTTGGGAAGCACTGGATTAGAGCGTGTTAAACACGGAAAGATCACTAGATTATGGTTGTGTCGAGATTAATTTTTAATCCGCTTAATAATTTTTCAGCAAGGATTAGAAAGTCGCATAGATCTCGAATGCAACTGGCGCGGCGCTAATCCGTTTTCCGAAATGTTGCGAGATTGCCATCGCGGTTTGTTGTTTCAACAATGGCCATGATATCATCCACGCTTCTTCTTGATAATCTTTTTAAATCCGAACAATTGTTGTTGAGTTGTTTCGTTCAATGGTGGAAGTGAGAGTGGCGGCAATGCACAAATGTCTCGCTAAATATTCGCTAGGATATTGTTCTCTGCGAAATAGGAACATCGTTTTTTCACTTTCGCTCGACATCAATCAAATCTCAATCAAGAAGAATATGGACTGGCGAATTATGGCATTTGCAGCATTATGAGGTAGATGAAATGATCATGGATCTTTTCTCCGTTCAAGTTCAGTGGCATTAGATTTGATCTACTTATAAAATACAACGCCTTTGTCTCCAACAGCATCATCAGCAGTATTCTTCAAAGGTTATCCATTTTATTACTCTACTAAGAATTAATCTGCGAAGGATCTTGAACTAAATTTCTTTGTATAATATTAAAGCTGTCACAAGCATGGTTGGTCGTCTATAATTATTATTCGATAACAACTATATATTGACTATCATTATTTTATACTCTGAAGAAGAAGGTGGTACTCCTTTCTAACCATTTCCGGTGCTATGGCCAAGATATTTTCTAAATTCTTGTCTTACTTGAATCTTGCTCTGAGTTATGTGATATTGTTTTCATAATTATTTACTTTACTTATCCGCGATAACATCTCAAAATCTGCGTACATCCACATCTTGGAGGCTCGATTATCTTTCATATGAAATCGTTCTTCAATTGTTCCTCTTTATTTCCTATCCCAAGTATTTCCTTGTGATTTATTATAAGCTTCTAGCTTAGTATTTTTTCGAAAGTTTTAAACATAATTGAACTATATAAGTCTGCTTCTATGGTGGTTCTATTATAGAGTAACACTATTAGGCACTATTAGGGTGTGATCCATCATCATTTACGACGTTTTATCTGCCCTATGATTAATAATTCTTTATGGAAAGAGATAATTGTGGGAGCCATTCGTTAATGAAAACATGCAGTTTCTTCATTCAGATGTATCTATAGTCCATCTGGGATCATTGGAAAAATTCCCACATAGCCCAGGTTTCGATGCTGCCGAAGCCCTCTTCATAGTCTACATACGCTAGACACTATTAGGCTGGTTATACACCTCAGTTTTTTGTATAATTTGTCTGAGGGTATGAATATTGTCTAAAGTACTACAGCCACTTCTTCTGCATACTTTAGTCGTTGGAATTGATCTAGATTTTGTGAGAGTCCGTTTACTATGACTGTAGCGAAAAAAAATTATAGAAGCAAGATAGGTCTGTAGTTTTTAGACTTCTGCTTCATGCCACCGGAATTATTATTGCTTTGATTACGGAGCTGAATATTTTTTGAAATCTTTCAGAAGCTCTGTAGTTATTCTTACTTCTTTCGGGATTTTCCATTTAATTGTTTTTTTTTGTAACTTGTGGGGATCATCTGGAAGAGGAAGGCATATGACCAAAAAAGATGGAAAGAATTAGATCTTCTCCCATTTTAATAGTGGGTGAAGACAATGGCTGATTATAATGATGATGAGCACTGACCCTATGCGGATCTCTGTCTCCCGGAGAGCTCTACGTCATATTCGTGGGTCCTGGCTTTCCTCTTTCCAAATGCCCAGCCCCAGTGGAAATGCGTCTACTTAACTCAGTGTAGCCAAAGTTTCGATGGTCGCCTTTAAGGTTTTCTTGCCTCCTCTTTCAAGAGGTCTACACTCGAATACGGGTAGGGCAGAATTGTAATTATTTTTAACGTGGGTTGGGTGACCCGTGACACCAAATAGACCTGAGTAGAATTAGAATCTCGCATTATCTACGGATATATTATGCCGTGGTTACAGCCACACAACATCTCTCAATTAAAAACCAGGGAAAAGTCTAAATTTCTTTGCACATTCAGACTGGCTGTAGATTCGTAGCAGTTCCTAAACTCTTCAACGTCGAATTGATAATTCATCGTAGAGTCTATTCAAATCCTTTAATACGTTTGAACTTCAAAAGCACCTACGCTCGAGATTCTTCTTGAAGAATACCAAATTCGAGCGCTGCAAGATCCTCATCAGACGTGGTCTGATATACGGGTCTGAATGTTGGACTGGATAAAGTAAGATGAGTAATAGTTGGATATCCTAGAGAGAAGGATTCTTGGAAAATATTTGGAGCTATATTCGACTGCGGGGAATGGTGTGTCCGACGCAAAGAAAAGCTGTGTCACTGTGATCACAGCTATCGTCAGAGTGGCCAGACAGCGGGACGCTGCATTATTGAGAATGACCGGAAAATAGAGCTACGTGTTAGCAGATCGGATGAAATGTAAAATGTTGCTGATTGAGACCAGGGCTCCTCTCTACTTCTGTTATTGTTGAATTTCATAATTTGTAGTTAGGTCGATTTTCTTTGTTTCTTTTTGCAGCACTGAATTAAATCTCTTTTTAAAATCAGTGCATTGCAGAGTCATCGTCCTCGGGCCATTATGCAGACACAGTGTCGTGCGGCGTAACATATGACGGCCGTCACCCTCCCAGTGTCGTGCTTCATTAGAAGAAGCGCAAGTAGACCGACATCCTTGTCCCGGTAATGACATCACACTACTCGTGCGCTCAGACACACAGGCCGCTTTTCATTTCGGAGTCTCACGTCTCGCGAACATAATTCATCGCACTTGCTTTACATGCAAAGTGGTAATTTGGACCCTCAAAGTTTCCGCAGTCGAGCACTATCCTCTGAAGGCTGTTTAGCAGATTGGCTCTAGCGAGGAAACTGCAAATAAATGACTGTTCGAATGTCTTGTTGACATGAGAATTTATTGTGTCCGCCGGTTTTGCAAACGCGAGGTCGTGTGAAAATCTGATATTTTATAATTTAACGCTTCCATGTACATGGTTTTGTATCGCAATATTTTTTTTTGGCAATCAGCTCTTTTGTAAATATTTCCTAATATAACGATGGCGGTTTCCCTAGTTGCACTTTTCTCGGAAAACTCTTGATGAGAAAACTTTTAATGGCGAAATATTCCTCAATTGTTAAATACAAACTAACATTTTATTCAAATGCTTCTCTGTGCATTAAAAGAAGTTGCTAATTTTTTTTTACATAAATTAATTTCAATTTTTAACCCCGTCCGATTTGCATAGATTTAAATAACACCATGCAAACCCCAAACTTGCCCCAGTCCGCGTTGTTCCACGGGAAATTTCGCATAAAATGTAAATTTTCTTACATCAAAGATTCATTGTCACGAGCCGGGGTCTCTTCCTCTAACACAATTACTCTGGAATGCAAAAAGAGTCCTGTTCAACATCACAATAACACAATTTAGCACTCGGTGGGAGGAGGGCTTAGCCCACCGGCTGTTGATTTAGGAGCGGCTTTCATCTAATTAGTATGTACAGGTCGTAGCCGCTGACCGGCTCATTCGGGAGGTCCAGCTGCTTTCTAGCGTGTGGTATTGTTACGACACCATCGACGCTTCCTCGTGCCTCGACACTGATTTTATTGTGATTGGATCCCCTCGAGCCGGTCACGTGGTGGCGGCAAATTCGCGGCAATCGCTTCCGTCAAAGTGCAATAAAAACATGTAACAAAAATGTAATAAACGACGTGAGAAATGTCTTCCGTCTCCAAATTGGTTCTCCGTTTGACATGTAATTATTTACATAAGTTTAATAGTTATTCTGCAGCTAATTCGGTCATCATCGTTCCGTGAAAATGTGCGTCGTTCACAGAGCGTGGTACTAATGCGTGGATATTAAGCTGCGGAGGATTTCCACAAACTTGGGCAACATTATTGTAATGAATCATTCCCAGACTAGTTCTTTGAATGGCGGAAACTCGTGTTGAAATGTAAGGATTCATTCATGTCAAGTGTGTGCAAAATTATGGTCCAACATTTCGAGTTTCGTCAAGAAACTTTAACGTCTGTTTCACTCAACAAGTGCAATATTGCTTAACCAAAATGGATATACATACACATAAAATATCTTTAATAAATATTACAAAAATAATAAAAGCCTAAAATAGGTCCTTGGTGTGATCATCCTTCTTACGCGCTCCCTGCGCTAATTTTTTTTATTTGAAGATCAAATTACTTATCTCTTAATTATGTAATACATTCCAATGCTCTTTGGTTGACAATATATAAGGTAATTTAAAATATGTCAATGGAAAAATATGTGATTTAATTAAAAGCCTTACCCTAAATTTGCATGGATGCCTACTTCCTTATTGGGAGAGTCTCTATAGCGTGGTCCCTACCTCGGCGCTATAAGAGGGTTGACTCTATTCTATATATTTTTCTAGTATGAATAAAAAAAAATTGATGCGTTTTTAAAGTGTCTATGATATATTTTTTATATCGTTTTTAACCCATGAGTTTTAATTAATACAAAGATTGCATAAAAAAAATATGATTATAATTTACAATTCGATTTTTAATATTATATATTCGGAAGATTTTATATTAGATCGTTTGTTTATTCATGTATCTTTTTATGCAAAAATAATTTAATATCGTGTAATTTTAAAAATTATCTGATGAGATTTTTCTCTTAACCTTTAAGCTCTCGGAACAATATCGTTAAAACATGTGCAGTTAGGGAGACATCAAAATATTTAAGACAGCTAACAGGAATTTTAGTATTCTCTTCTTTAATTAACTTAGCCGTGCCGATGGGGTCTATTTGGGACCCCAAGTTTTTGATTTTTCTTAACTCTTTTAATATAAATCCTACTTGCCTTAAATTGTTGCTTTAAAAAAAACAACAATATTTCCTTCTGTGTTTTATAATCTTTTTCTCGCTAGCATTCGGTACGATGTGCCAATAGCGAGTGAAACGTATACAATTGATTTTGGCGGTTGGTCTGTCGGGGGCGTGTCCTTAGTCTGTTGTGGGACATCGCTAGGTGTACGTGTTAGCTAATTTTGAATATCATGAATAACTATTTTTATACTTCCAATTTAAAAAAAAGTCGAAATATTAATCAAGAATTCATGAAAATCTTGA
Organism: Philopotamus ludificatus; assembly: GCA_022495035.1. Lineage (NCBI taxonomy): Eukaryota > Metazoa > Arthropoda > Insecta > Trichoptera > Philopotamidae > Philopotamus > Philopotamus ludificatus. The sequence continues at coordinate 45,739 of JAGXCT010035356.1, forward strand.
ATAAAATGCTTGGGGTCTATTTTACATTATAAATATATATCTTTCGGACGACGCCGTTGTTTTTGAGCCGCCGTGACAGATCGATTAAATCATCATTCCACAAACAATTTACAAGTATATCTTTTTAAGGTCATTTAAAGTAAATGAATAGAAAATTGTTTTATGCATTGATTTTGTTGAATTTATAAAATTTTAATAAAATAACCTATCTTTAAATTTTGTATGGGTGCCTAGTCTTCTATAGCGTAGTTTTATCTTGGCGCGAAGGTTGAATTTATAAGTTATCGTGAAAAAGTGTATTATACCATTTTTTAAAGTTGTCTTGGTACATTTGTTTCTGACGTATCTTGACATTGGTAGCCATATTGAATGTTTACTTATTGTTGGCTGCCGAGATGATATCTCATATTTTGATGTGAATGGTAATTTTTATGAAGATAAAAAATATATTAGAGTTTGACGTTTTGTCAAAATTTAGTAGATAAAGAGGGAATCATTTAAGGAAAATTGTTTCAATGATTGTAATAAACTCAGGCACAAATGTATGATGTATCTGATAGTGCCTATTTTGAGAAGAAAATTCATAATTATACAAAATAAAATTCAGAGTTTTTCCCCCCCTCGTTTTTCCTCTCTATAGTTTCCTGTATCTTGAATTATTTTCGTGCAATTATGGTTGTTTTTCAGAAAATAATTTCCCAGCTGTAATGGCATTTTAAATCCCCCTTTAATTGTTTCAGCACTAAATGGTAGTTCCTCTATTTCCTCGTTGTCGTTATCTTCTAACTAGATGTTCACCAAAGCGATTGTAATTAAGCTTTCGTCTTTTAGCAGGGGTATTTAAAATTGTTTTTATTTAACAAAAAAATATATGATAAATGATATTTTTTAAGATAAATTTAAATTTTATAAATTTAGTTTGAACTTTCTACGACATTTAATCCGAAATAAACATAAATAAATCTGTAAAAAATGATATATATATATCGAATCAGACCTCATCGCAAGTAAATGGCTATTATTTTCTTTATGCTAACAAACAACCGAATGCTAAAAATTGGGGTTTAGCTCTGGTATCAATAGATTTATCCAATTAAATTGCAAACATGTCTACTGCTTAGAGCTTAAGGGCCTTTAAGGATGGAATGACCTCTACACAAAGAGATTATTAATTTTATTTAGGTTTTTTTTCAGAATAATACATTCTTATAATAAATTTAAAGTTGTTTTAATTTTTAAATGGTATCAAAATATTTTAATTCATGATTACTTTCATTGATTTTTTTTACTGAAATGATTTCCAGCATGCGTTCGAATAAAATCGCGTAAAAAGTATGGGCTGTTTGGAAACATTAAGATGAAAAATTATGTATCGTTAACGGTTCGTCTTCTTCCTATTTATTATAATAATTCGAAAATAAATCACCCAAATTCCAGGTATACAGAGCATTAAGTATAATTAAATTTGTAAACGGATGTAATCAATCACTTTTGTTTCCATTAGAGCCGCTTCATGAAAAACTTGTAATGTCTCCATCTAAACGGCATTACAATAATTAAAACAGAAAAGATTTATGGAATTAGTTGTGTTAAAACTATCGCGATTTTTTTATGAAATTTAATAGAAATCATTCGTTTAATATATGCGATAACGTGAAAGCGATTAAATCCATTTAAATCGACGGTGCAATTGATATTTTGAATACACAATGAGCGAAATTACATCCATAATTCAGTATTGTGTATATTTAATTTGCGATGCCATTGTTTGACGGCGTGTCGTGATTCTGTGCGTTTAAAATTTCAGCTGTAATTAAATTATATCACTTTTCCGGGTGTCATTGTCGGTTACGATTCAAGGTTGATTATGACCGCGATGTTATTATATAAATTACGTGAATTTTAATCGGCATGCTCGTTTTTTACGGCCCTTGGGCCAATGGGAAATTTTATTATCCGAAAATATATATAAAAAAAATAAATATATATTATATTGTCGGATGTAATGGTGAGAGCAATATTTCCACGGCTGTCGTAACTTTTGTGATTTATTAATGATTCAGTGGGTGAAACAATCCACTGCAGGGATGATGGAGGTACGGCGTTCTGTTCCGTCTGTATTCGATGTGTTGTTTGAATATTTCATCTGAATACTCATAAAATTATAATATAAAAATGCTTTAATTCTAAATCTTGTGTTACTATCTTGCGAGTACTTACGTAGATTGCCGGAAATCCACGAAATTTAAATCGCAATGTTGCATCTAGTCATAACAGCGTTTTTTATGTCCATTATCTCTCTTCGGATAAACTTTTCCATGCAATAAAACATAAATCAAAATTTATTTACCCATTGTCTTGTCGAAACTGATTTTTCTATGTGTTTTTAAGATCTTTGAAGAATATAATTAGATATAATTTGCGGTCGATTCAATATGAATCGGACGTATAATAAAATTCTATACCCAGATAATTTCCGTATAACACAGTCATTAATTTGCTATAAAAATTCCGTGTTGTCATTATTAATCATTTTCATAAAATATCTACATATGCTCAGTGTTTTCAAACAGCATCCTGAGTTCTATGTTATATTTTATTTAAAATTCTATTATGTTTTATGTTTGCTTTTAGCTGAAATATTCTTATACATGACCGTGTTGCTATGTTGGAGTTTTTTTTTACTTTAATATTGTGGTTGTTTCGGTGCATGGATGTAGAAAATATTACCACAATATTCCTTCCTTTATGCATTTTAAGATTTAAAATGTATGCTTTTTAATCAATGTACATATTATGAATTAATTTGTTATATCAAAGGTGCCTTAGCAATACAATTAACAACCTCATTAATCTTTACTTTTAATATTCATTTTTAAATAACTTATCTATTGATATTTATTTATTTGTAAAATTTAAAAATATCCGAGTTTTTATTTGCAGACTTTAACTCTTTCCACTCTAACCATTTTTGGTCGAATCTTTGTTCTGCTCTCATTAATTTTATTTTACGAATATATAACAAAAAGATCTATAAGGTTTAATCTCATATTTTTTTTAATTTTTTTTATTGAGTCGTGAAACGATTACATATTATTATATTTGGTTTATATATAAGATATTAATCCACTTTCCCTCATTTCTGAGGATCGTGACCATGTGCATGATTCCCCTTATGGAGGACCATGGACATGGTTTTCATGGGAATATATAGTGCAGTGGTTTCCCGTTGCCTTCTGCACCGCAGTGTTTATTTTTATACTGAAGAGCGCTGCTACCCGCTTCCCAGCTTATATTTTTGACAATTGTTTTTTTGTGAAATGAAGGTCGCCAGCCTTCACCCCTCCCCTCTATTGACCAGCGCCTTGACCAATAAAAGATATTTTTTTGGGCCAATACGTCTGGCCCACGGAATAGAAAATTTTAAAGCGCGATGTTCAAAATTTTTTTCTTATTGGTAAATAAGATATATTTATGAGATTTCCTGGGCCTGACGTATTGGCCCATAAACAATTCTACCAAATTTAGATCTTTAATTAATTTTATTTTTAAGTAAAAATCGTCAAGTAAATTGAATTTCAAATGTATTTCTCGTATTTATTTAGTATTCTTGTAGTCCAAACCTTTTTTTACACGGTTTTTAAATAATCCTATTCACGAAAAAGTATAAATACTATATTTTTTCCCAAATTATTTGTTCTAACACGATCCCCAGAAACCCATTTTTTTTTAATTATATAATAATTAAATTTATGGAAAAAGCTCTAATTATCTGGAAGGATGATTATACATAAAAAAAAACTTATCGATACTAATACAATAAATAAGACAAAAAGTTGAATGAAAATGTATAATCTTGAAAAGCGAACCCTAAGTACATTTGGAGGAAAACCCATATTTTCGCGATCAAAGGGTAGTATAAGAAAGATTTTAAAAAGGGAGACTCTTCATAATATCAAATTATGAGCGAAGTTGCGTATGGTGATGCGAAGGAACAATGCATTTTTTACCAAAAAAAGGCGATAATTGAAGGAAATTGCTGATGAAACAAGATTATATCGAGAGAAAATATCTAGCTGGACTATTAAACTAAACCTGAAAAAAAACTGCTAGATATTAATGTTATAAAATAATAAAATTATTTTATTTTAGGGAAAGTATCCCAAGATTTTATATGAGCCTCTATCTTTTTTGCACGGTTTTTTATGTATCAAGCGCGTAAATTGAGGGATAGGTGTATTATCATTTATGTATACATACGCGTATAGTTTCAACTAGCGATGAATAATATTATGTTATCTTTTTTACACGATTTTTTTATACAACAATGTTTAATTATTTAATGAATGAATTCATTCAGTATAATAATCCTTATTCAGAAAATACTAATTGTTAAAGTGGGTTCAGTTACTTTTTATACTTTCTAAGATAAGATCGTCTTCTGAAATAATTTAATTTATCTGGCTTTTCATCCACCAGTATTTCTCAAATATTTCATTTGTATGGATGAATCTAACAAAGGGTTCTCTCTTACATATTTTTTTATAGAATTTAAAAAAATAAAGGATTTAAATCAAAGCTGTTAAAAAATAATTAATATATTTAATATTCTACGGCATTAATTTAAAATTCTGTATGCAAATCTGTTACGGCCCTTAAAAGCTCTCATCATGGCCTTTGTTGTATGGTACATGTTGTGTTCCCTCATTTCTCAAAACGTTGTAATAATGTTTTAATATTAAATCGCGTAGAGCGAAACCGTAACATAAGGATGTCGTGTTATAGCAAGGTCGATGGTATACTTATGCTAAGTAACATTATATTTTATTGCATCGTTTAATCGATGCAAAATTAGCACGTTTTATTCTCTATTTTTTTATTATTATTTATTACATAGGCTAGTTTCATCTCGTGAGAAATTATTAGAGAGTTATGCACCTCTTGGATGATCATCGGAGAGAGTTATTTAAGCATTCTAGAATAAGATAACATTGATAATGAAAAAAGTGCGCTATGAAATTCCTCATTCGACATATTGCACGGTGAGCGAGCACTTCGCCGGATTCATCACGCTATTCGCATATATCCGCCCACTGTGCTATAGTTTTGCATTTTTTTTTTCATATATTACATACGAAACTCTATGTTCTTTTTTTCTCTATCCCCCGGCGCAATTATTCATCGCAGATTTTCACTCGGAATATTACGGAACTGCCGTTCGCATCTCCGCCATTAAAATATATGAGGAGCTACCCATTGCCTTTTTTAAATTATTTATTAATAATTTCTACGTAAAAATGTGTATTATTTGTCGATATCGAGTTAATTGCGTCTTAATATTTTTATTATATTTACTTTTCTAATTATTATTAATGTATTTTCAAACTTTTCCCCCGCTCGCTTTTAAACCGAAGTCGTTGAGAAAAATAAATAAATTGAGAAGCGCGTTAGAAAATTTTCAGACGCGGCAGCAAAGTTTTTTTTAACCGCGACATCTTGAAAAGTTGATGGAAAAACTTTGTCCATCAAAATAAAACCTAACGATTGTACAGCCGCGGAAATAAAATAATATAACGATTCAAAATACAGTCGGCGAATATTCACTAATAATAATAAGAAGAAGAAAAAATAATACATTACCGTGGAAATGGATAATGTAATACTTTCAAACTTTGTGTGTGATTTATAAGCCGAAAAAAAACGGAGCATAAAAAGAGAAACGTCCATAAAATAAATATTATATTATACACACGTATAGAATATTTCAGAGGGCTCTAAATAAAATTCTTGCTGAATTTTATTGATAATTGCCGGCTCGTCGATAAACGCTGTGGCGTATTTTCGCTGACGCGCTAATATCGCGAACGCTCCGCAATAATGAAAATATGGCCCATTATGTCTTTTGTAGGCGTGTATTATGTCGTCGAGTTTAATAGGATCATTTCTGAAAACCTGAAAATATACTTTAAGGATCAGGCGAGGGCGGCCGAGGAAGGTTTTTAATTGAATTTGTGTGTCCTTTTTTGGGTGGGAAGAGACACGTTTCGAAATTTGCCTAATTCAATATTCGATTCAATCCCGACGTGGGTCCTAAATTTAACCGTCTTTTGATAATAAGCTAATTTTAACGGCTGTGTAAACAAAAAAAATGGCGAATTAATGATTACCAGAGCAAATATTTTACATTGTATACGTCGGCGGTTCTTAAGCTTTTCAGAATCATAAAAATCGATCAGAAACACTACTAAAATATAACAATATATCCCCGATTATCCGGCCTAATTAATGGTAATGAAGAGCCGCACGTATGATCCATACTCTCCATTTTTATTTCAAACTATAGCATATTTAATATTTATATTTTTACTTGCATCCTCAATCTCTTGCTCTCTTGATTTAGATTGGAAATATAATAATATCCGCATACGTTCAATGTTTTCTTATCAACATTTTTAAAGCCTTGTAAATTTGGCATGAGCTCACATATTTTACGTTTCACTTGTCTCTTTAGAAGCTTGTTGCAATCCAAATAATATCTTTCTACATCAAGTAAAAGTTGCTTCCACGATCAAACAAGTATCACCGATTTAATTGCTCCATATATTGCATCTAGTATCTTATATTTTTGTAGAATTTTTCATTAATTTTTGTAATAAAAGGTATTAAAAAGTGCATATGAGGTCGATTGGGGACCCCAAGTTTTTTGTTTTTTTCGAATAACTCGTTTAACACGTTGCGGTCCGGAGGACTCGAATACGCGTCATCTAGGGCCAATGTAGAAGTACGGGGGACGCGTTTTCGAGCCCTCGTTGGCGCTGATATTAAACCAAAATCGTTTATATTTCATTGATACGCAGACCACACTTTGAGAAGTTTGAACTATTAATTTTTTTTTTACGTAGAGAGCAGCTGCAGACACAACAAAATATTGACGTAACTTAAATGGTATCAGAGTTACATCGATTTAACTGAAGTACTTTTGCTATTTTTTTCGCAAAATCGCCCGGCCCAACGCAAAACTCGGCGCGGGACCTAGCGGATCGGAATATAAATCTTAAATATCACAAACTTTTTGTATTTGTCTAAACAAGTCTAAAGAATCAATATTATAAATAAATAAATCATTGTCCTTTATTGTCCGCAATTACAAAAAAAATCGCAAACATCGCTTCTGTAGCCACGGGCGCGATGTTTTTTCTCGCTCGCATCCGGTATAATGTGCAAAGTGCGAGTGAAATGTACTAGTGACACGTGTACTCAGTCTGCAGCGAGACATCGCCAGGTGGGTCATTTACGCGTCATATTGATTAGTTCAAAAATCTAAAATATCGACCAAATTTTGAAGCATATAATTTATAACTTTTTTTATTCTTAGAATAATCCATTTTTTTTAAAAAAACAAGAAATTAATGAAGATTTTAATCAATATCCTGACTTAAAATCCTTGGGGTCTATTTTACATTATAAATAGACCCGCCTCGGACGACTCGGTTGGTTTGTGACCGCCGTGACGGATCGGATAAAGAATGACCCCATGATTCATAAGTTAAATTTAAAAACTATGTGTAAAAATTTGCTATCATAAGAACGTATGTTTTCAATATGCTTCATTTAGATGAGAACCTCTGACTTTTCAACAAATATCTCACTTCTTGAATCCATTTAGTTGAACCATTCTCCAAAGATTCTTCTATGAACTCATGTCCTGTTCTTACTGTAATAACTAATACGAAGATTTCTTATTGTTCCTTTTAATGGTACTGGTTTTTCAGCTTTTTCAATCACCAAAAGTTATATTTTATAGAGTTCTAGATGCTTTTTTACACCTATCTATTTATCTACCTAAAATGGGACATAATTATAAAGATGAGCAAAAACAAGCGCACACTTCTTTGAAGTCATGATAAAGCATATTTCACTTAATCAAAGAGGTTCAACTACATCCGTCTAAATTCGTTGGACTTCGCTTGATTACATTTTCAATTTAAGAGGATCCGTGTTTTGAAAAAAAATTCGTGACAAACCGAGTGTTTACAGTTGATGCTAATAATTCTCTTATATGAGCGTTGCGGCTTTGAATCTTTAATTAGGCTATTTTTTAGTTCTTCTTTGTTTTGAAGATGTTTTAAATGAAATCATGGTTGCAACGCGTTAAGAATTTAATCGTACTTCAACTTATTTAGAAGGAAAGGGAGTTTTTGACATCGTAAAATTTAAAGCTACGAACACATCATTCGTGGAGCAAATTATCATCGCCTTCTGTAGGCTATTATAGAAAAAAGTGTAAGGAAAACGGTAGCAGGGAAGAGAAGGAGCTATTTTTGGACGTATACATTTTTTGTATACAATACAACTTGACAACAATCAGTAGATAGTCTACGGCCGAAAACTATTTTTGTTCAAACAAAAGTCTTTCTAGACAAATAGGAAAGAAGATGATTAGCCTCTCTACAAACAAACAAACAAACGAGCGACCACGTCTATTGAGAATTCTAGCTAACGTGGCAACTTGTTGGATAGTCGTTCTCTATTGTTCATGCCCAGCTACTTGTGGATAGATACATTATTTTATTTTGCTGTTCGTATAACTCATTGCATTCGACGCCAGCATCTCGTAAGCATCTAACCTTCGCTTCTTTCTCTCTCTCTGTTTAAGTATGCATCTAAGCATCATTTTATATGCAAATTTTTGCGGTTACATTTCTTTTAATTTTTTGGGATATTATAAAATAATGATAAATAATAAATATATTCCTGTAGAAGAAACAATAATTTTTAATTAGAGATGATAATTTGATTAAAAATATATAAAAGCAGGGTAAAATATTTGGGGTTATTGCAGAAGGTTTTTATTTAAAAATACTACATAATAATAATAAAATCGTTGTAAAATAAAACAAAGTGACAAGTTGCACGTGACTCGAAGAATCTCCGTTGTAAATCAGTATGAAATGCGCAGCGCTGGCCCGAGTCGCAGCGCTTAGCGACGAGACTCCCCACCACCCCGCTACCGGCCCGCATCCATCCAATACACGACGCAAGGCAGCATACTTACTCTACACCGCGCGGAGTAAAACTGCCCGCAGGCTCCGACCAGATCAATAAATATAAATTATCTTTATATTTTCGTAATACATAATCAATAGACACATATATTAAAAAATAATTGTATGGCATCGTTTCTTTTTTACACGATTATTGGTGCAATGGTACTTCTGCATTTTTTCATTTTTCTTATATTTTTTTTCTAATTTTTGGGCCCAATGAATTCAATTAAAAATATTCTCGACTATTTTTGTTGTCATTCTAAGCCGCCAAACATTAATCGTTCCTTCAGGTACTTGACTCTACTCTCGACCGTCACTAACTTGCGAAGAATGTCTTTCATGTACACGGTATTTTATTTTGAATTGTTGTCAAACCTTCACAGCGGTAGTGTATTGTCAACAATGCAAGTAAACTGAATAAGAATTCTTCAAAACAACCAGTTTTGTTCAGCGACACAATGTGAATAGTCTTCGCATGGAAAGATCGAGTAGAGAAATATTGCGCGGAAAAATTTGGAGTGGTTTAATATAATATTTTTGGAGAGAAACAAAAATATTTATGTAACTATGTTAAAAAATTGCAAAAACTATTATGCATTACATTTGTTGTTTTTTTTTTGTTCGCAGAAGTCTGCCGATTACAGCGTCGCCATAGACGAATATTCCACAAGCATCTGTCGCAGATAAAATTGGCTCGAAAATGGATTCTGAAAGGTACAATTTTTATTGTTTGCTCATATTAAAATTCAGCAACGTATCGTCCTTGGGATAGACCCTCGCAATTGCGGCTGAATATTAAATTTCAGGCTTTCATTTCGCCGCCAAATGATTCGGCACTCTATCCCCCGACGCACCTACTTGCGGATAATAATATTTTTTTTTATTTATTTTTATCCCGTCTCTAAATATAAATATATTTTCGACGACATCTTCAACGATCGTGTTGAATCGGCTGTTGAGCGTGTTGTTACGTGCCGAAGTGTATCGGCCGTGTACTCGGTGATTTATGTCGGACCATTTTCTTCCACATTTAATGGTCTGATCCGACTGTTGCATATTTTAGCAGCCTCCTAATATCGTCCACACATACAGACGGCGTAATATATTTAAAGATGATCAATCATATATTTATTATGGGGCTGTGATTCCAACTTTCATCCACGTGTCGAACAAAAGCTTTTATCCTGAGTAGAATTTGAAAGCTTTCACCCGGAACAAAGTTTAGCTTGTTCGCGGAACTTGTCTTGAAGTTTCTCTAATTTCCTTTATCAACACTATCCAATATCCAGATGATTTGCTAATATAATTATTTCGCATAAAAGATTCAATCGATGTGTTCTGAAATAGGTCAGGCGGAAATGTTAGCTTTTACTTTATCTCATCGCAATGACAAAGGAATAGAAAAGCATCGCTCTTTCAAATGCCAAGTGTTGTGTTACTCTCTGTATCCACTATTCGTACATCACCATGAATAAATTCAGAAAGAAAACGGTTCTGCGTGAACGGTCCGAGCATTGAGATAAATTGCCGTATAAATGTTATTTCTGAGAAAATCTAATTGTGCGCACACATCACTCAACACACAACAACAATACGTATCGGTTACAACAGCAAAAAGAGTTGTAGCAATATTTGTCTACAGATGAACTGAGATTTCATCGCGTAATTAATTATGCCGACTAATGGTGTGCTCCACATTTAATTCATTATTATCCATGGGAATTCGGCAGAGCGACGTAATCCGAGCAATTGCGCAATATGACTCCGCTAGGGATCTCTCGCAATAATTGGCTCAATTATTCCATGAAATCGATAAGGGACGAATCCCTCTTAAAAATCGCGTTGTTATAAAATCGTTAAGGATATTGTTATTCGTTTGCGGTCCCTGTAATCGAATTTATGCAACTCATTCTACAAATTTTGGGCCCAGTCGACATGTTTATTGTGCGGTTCGATTCCCACGGGGTATAAGCACAATCGTGACCAGATACACGTTCGACGTCGCGGTGATTGCCGAAAACAAAGCGCCGTGTTTGTACGGCCACTGTATTGTGTCGGTTCTCATCCTTGATGATGGAAGGGTCTTCGATTTGAATAGGAAAAAAAATCATCAGGTGCAGTGGTAGGTGTATTAAATGTTAACGATCGCTGTTCCCATGGACGCTTGATTTTTATTATTTAAATATAAACTGGGAATTTTAATATGGTATCGATACCAAAATATCAATTAATATTAATCGATTAATCATAAAAAAAAAACAAATGAATCTTTTTTTACTCGATAATTACTGATTTTAAATATATTTTCGTTCAAAACAAATGAATGTAAATGCCGCCATTTTGTGTTATATCCATACTATTTTTAATTTGGGCAAAACAACGTCTTTGGGGGCCTATATTTAAATTTATGAAAATGTTATTTTAATTATGTTGTAGTAATTATAAATACGACTTTAGGGAAAATTAAATATTATCACAATGATAAGTATAAGTTTAACAATACGAACAAATGAATATTTCATTCTTCTTCTTTGTTTGGTTTGTGTCCGGAGCTATAAAGGCGAGCCCCTTTCTTCTTCGTTGGAAAACTATGTCTCATTTTTATATATTATATATTTTTATTTTGGATGAAAAGATGTTTCTTATCATGATTTTATAGAATTCTAAGTACAGTAAAATCTTATCTAAAATCCGCTCTATAGAAAATTAGAGGAATACACAAAATAGGGCTAGGTTTTTTTTAATTAACTTTTTTTAAATTATCTTTTGCTATGTTTACTATTCAAAATCATATTGGTTTAGAGTAGATATATATTTATTTGTTTTACTGATATTATATCGGATAATGGTGCAGATTTTAATAACTTATTTTATATCGGTGTTGCGAATAATACAAAGTCAACCTTCGTATAGCGCTAAGATAGAAACCACGCCATATAAATCCGCCTTATAGAAGAATAGAAACCAGGGGCGTACGGTGGTGTTGATGTTGGGAGTGCTGAATGTGGAAAAAAAATATAAAAAAAAATTCAATGGAACTATCGTAAAGTGTGCCTTTCTGTTTTAATTTTATGAGGATTTTTTTTCTCCATTGATGTTACTTGTTTGATGAAATTTTTAAAAATTTGTTAAAAAAAACTGTAATTTTTTATATTTTTTTTTCCACATTCAGCACACCCAACATCAAGTCCACCATACGCCATTGTTAGGAACCCGTTCAAAATTTGGTGTTTTAATTGTATTTTATAATGGAACGAATTAAATGCATTAACAATTTTCCATGCACATATTTTTAATGATCTTGATCTTTTTTTTTATTTGGGACCAACCAAAGGGCATTGACCTCTGTTTCAATTTATTACATATATACAAAATATGTAAATTGATGGAATATGCAAAATATGTAAATGGCACTCTAGAAGGAATTACTGTAGGAGTTACTATCGCACACGCTGCTCTATAGCAGGGAGCGCTATAGGAGTGTTTGTATTTATTATCATTCAGAACTAATTAATGCAAATTTCGCTATTTTTGTATTCCTATGCTCATTATTTGGCTAAAATAACCTTTTTGGTATCCTATGATTGTATCTACCATTGAAAATTTCATAACACATTTTCGTTAAAATAAGATGAGAGAAATACTATTATTATTTTTGTTTTGTGCCAGGCCTAATCAAATTGGCCGTAACAGCATATGCGTCGTCCTACCTTTTTAGACTCGGATACAATTTTATACAGGATACAATTTAATACATTATAATAAAAACGCAGCTAAACCTTTTCGTAGAAAAATAATATAAAAAAATTGATATATATGCGCTTAAATGATCCGTCACGGCGGCTCGAAACTAAGGACGTCGCCCGAAGGGGTCTATTTACAATAGAAAATAAACCCCAAGCATTGCAAGCCAAGGTAATGATGAATTTATTTAACGAAAATCTCTATTCTAGGAAGGTCGCACGTGTCACTAGTACAGTTTCACTTGCACTTGCACATTGAACCGGATACGAGCGAGAAAAAACATCTCACCCTTGCTAATAGAAACATATATTGTTGTTTTTTTTTGCAATTGCGGACAATAAATGTCAATGATTATTTTTATTTATTCTTTACACGTTTTTTATACAAATACAAAAAAATTGTGACATGTGGGATTTATATTAAAGAGTTTTTCGAGAAAAATCAAAAACTTGGGGTCACCGATGGACCTCACCATCAAAAAATAACCAACTAGCAGCGTCAATTGTTCTTGTTCTGCATTGTTTTTCTTTCTATCGCATTACAACTACTTTTTAATTATACGATGATGATTTTTCAAATTTCCCACACCCATTTTTCATAAATTAATTATATATGAATCATTATTTGTTCTCTTGGCTATCGCTGATATATTTATTCATGTAAACGTACTCTACCATAAATTATATATGAATTATTATTATACAAGGAATAATTAGATATACTGGCAAAGACCGAACCACAAAGCAAAACGAATTGCACTTGCTAGACGTCAGCTCTGGTACATCACCCACGGTCCTGTGGGTGATGTACACACACCGACACACACATACATATATTATTCGACCAGGATTGCGTTATACCTGCAATATTAAAGCAGTCTTGAACTCCAATTACGCTAACCGCAGTGTGCGCCAGGGTGTAATGTTATATTTTCATTATTAAAAATGTTGTTATCCTTAGCCGTTTTTCGGCCACCTCACGCTTTATGGCACCTTAATTACCCGACATTACTACTCCTAATTTCCATTTCCATTAGCGGGTATTTTTCGCAAAATTTGAAATTAATTTTTAATATCAACTCTCTCCCCGTCCATGAATAATAGCCGTTTGTGAGCGCGAAATTTCGCCAAGTTTGTGCAAAATTTATTTGTAGGCTATATAGGAAAAATAGGCGTTAATTAATTTACGGACGAAAACTTTTTGAGCGCCCCGATGAAAAATCGCACAGAAATTCAGCGCGAATTCAGCGTCACATACACACACACATGTCGCTGTAATCTGATTTTATTTTTCGTATATATTATATATATATATATAAGTACAAATAACGAGATTGTCTGATTTGTTCCTTAAATCGCGCAATATGCAGAGAATTGTATTTTTATTCGAGACATAAGAAATATTAAGCCTCGGAAATTTCGCTACTATATTTTCATTTGAGAAATCTGCGCGCTTAGAATAAAGCCTTATTTATTGCATGCTCAAGTGAAGGTGGAACCTTAACCGGCCATTTTTATTATTTTACTCCATATTGAAATCGTACATTTCAATTTTGATAAATTAAACGTGGATTAATTTCCGTATTCCAATATGCGATTAATATTTTAAGCTGAAAGCGGATCGCATAATGGCGTTTTCAGTACGAAACTACGGTGTGTAGTTTCACGAGAGAACATATTGGTTTCGTGTATCGGAAATCAGGTATTTCAGATATTTTGCTGTGTTGAGCTTTGCAATTTGGGCATATTACGTCATAACGTTCATTATCGTTAGATAATCATATTAATGATTTTATCCGCCGTTTCGAAATCACTAAATAATTCGATTGAATTAATATGTATTTATTATATTTTAAATGAGATGATGATGCGTTTAAATATTAATATTTTTATGAGAAAAGCTAATTGAAATGAATCGTCATGGCTGGAAAAACTATATCTCGATATAAATATCCATTTTTATGTGTTATTGTGAGAGAAGTGTTATTGAGTTTCGTACAGAAATAATATAATATTCGGTCCATTGTCAGAAGGCACTCATTCCGAAGGAATAATATAAATACATATATATATATATATATACTTTTTTGCAATTTATTTTTATTTTTCTCCCAGGGATTGGTTAACAAAGAGGGACAAATCGAGAATAAGGATTGGATAATAATAATAAAATTTCAATAACAACATTTCACCGCGGTCCCTTTCGGCAATGTGAAAAAGGGGTTACTCTGGGCAGAGGGCGAAAAGGACCCGCCGCCTCACCCCCTTCGGCCCGTATCATTCGCGCTTTTCATTTTCCATTATGTTTTGAGGTGATGTCGGCGTCTGGTTGCCCGTCTTTGTCTTCGATTTGTTGAAAATAATTAGATGTCTAGTAACAGAATCGTTCCATTGAATTCAACGCATTTGAAGATTACTCAGATACATATATTATTTTTGGCGCAAAACATTTAATATCGCCAGACTTTGATCTGAATTTTCGTCAAAGTTTCGTCAATTTTTTTTCTTTTATAATTCAAATCATGATGTGCTATCGCGGAACCATGCAAAAACCCGTATAAAATATTCCACATTATTATATACGAGGGTGGTATGATAAGTTTGGCGAATTTCCATGACATGGAATTTTTTTCACGGAAATTTCATATGAGAATTGATGAAAACCGTACGCAGAATATGAAAAAGGCTTTCCACAAGATGAATACAACATGATTGAATCCAATCAACTGTCAAAATGATTTGTCAGTATTTTTCCGTTGCAATATATGTGAATATTAGAAATCTGTCATGAAAGTAAATCAACCCTTCTATAGTGCGCGCTTTCTACGTAACGCTAAATTTTCAAGGTCATATTACATATTTCATAATTTTCGAATACATTGCCGCTCTAAATAAAGATTCACGCTCCTTGTTTGACAATAAAATATAACACGCTAGTACAAACTAAAAATAAAATTTAAAATATGTGATATTTTTTCGCCAAAATATCACCCCGAGCACACCAAAAATGTACAATTTTGACAATCAATAATAAAGTAAGCGTCTAATAAGTCAAAATACATGAAACAACATAAAAATGGAAAGCAGAGCATTTTTTGCATTTTAATGCTTAAACCGTCATTGTCACGCCGGCGTGACAACCGTTTATTCATCGCGTATGCTATCGATACGAGCTGGAAGTTGTATATACAAGGTAATTTCATTAATCTCGAAATAAAGGCCATTGCACTTTGGTTGACAATAAATTATCATAAACGTGCGTGAATAAATTAAATATAAAACAAGGTTTTTTAAAATATGTGATTGGAAAATTTTTTAGTTAAATTTACACAATACGATTAAAAATACCTAACATAAAACTTTGTATGAGTACCTCGACTTCTATATAGCGACTTTCTCTAACGTGATCCCTATCTCGGCGCTATAGAAGGATTGACCGTAATTAATCCCCACTAACACTAAAATCGGGACCGTGTAACTTGGAGTCGTGTAATTGGGGGAGTGAAGCCGTCCGGCTGTGTGCGTATAGCCTGGCACGTGTTGAATACACAGACGCTAGCCAACGTTTGACTGTATGTGAATGCGACCGCGCGATGCGCAGATGTATTTCAACTCAGCGCGTAATTCGGAGTAGTGTAATTGGGGGTTCCACTGTATAGTGGTATTTTACTTATTATTTCATTTGATTTTTTTGTGTTTTTATTAAATAAAGATACGCATTAATGTACTTTCTGTATGCCTCAAAATTTTGGAACAAAACGTCTGCGAGTCGTTGAAGATAAAAGGTTGTGGATTATTGTTTTATAGGACCTCATTCGAGGAAGCCTTCTTTGGCATTTTTCGCAGTTTTCAGGAACAACTGGAACTTTTTATAATTCCTGATTAGATAAATCTTGAAATGCTTATTATGCCTTTATTATTAGAAGTAGTTCTTTCAGCATTTGTGATCCTTTCAACTGTACCCACACATAGTAGTAGAGGATTTTATTCAGGCAAGTTTAGAGGCTGCGTATCACGGGCAACAGTCGAAAAAGTAATCCTTGAACCACTTCTAATTTATTATGGCCATATGTATAAACTGAACCGTACTTAAGGAGCCTAGATAACCTGGGAGATAACCATCGCCCTGGTCGTCTTCGTCCGACATCACCATCGTCTGACTCAACGCTGGTCACAAGGGTGGGTGATAGGGGTGTCGGATGCGTCTCTGTTGGAGCTAGGGAGATAGGGAGAAAAAATCCAGGACCATTAGATCGATTAGGAGACTATTTAAGTGAAGTGCTATTAATGAGGCAGGATCTTATCTTGCCGTGGTAAAATTTGCAATCCATAGCAATCAGACCTAAGTCGCTGCAAATTAGAAAGAAAATTATTACTCTCCCCTCTCTGTTCGGATCTAAATCCATCAATTGCTTCTTAATTCTCAGAATTGTCATCAATGGCAACTCCAAGTTATTATCTACTTTTCTCTTTCATGGGCCTAAAAAAATAATAATCAGATGGAGCTGTAATTAATAATTGATCATTACCCAACTCTTTGTTTACCTATTTATTATCCTGGGATAATTAATCCATAAGGCATCTGATTTATTAGGCATTAAATGTTACCGTACTACGGACCATTGAAAGTTTCTACGTTATTTTTTCAATGTTATACGAAGGATCTTTCGACCATGCGTCGTTATTGAATTTTGAATCGATATAAAAATGGGGCACTTCTTTTTGGACCTTTCTAATATAAATATTGCCCAAATATGTAAATACGGTCAAAATTGTAGGGTAACTGAATGTATTCTGAGCCGCTTACGGTCCATAGCCCGCCGGTTATTGTCCCCTGCATTATGGTTCATTAACCAGGACAATCCACCGTCTTTGCATAAAATAAAACATGCTACCTTTTAAGAATTACATTTAAAATAAATATAAATGGAAAAATTAATATTTTTGTTGTTGTTAAACACCCCAGTGTTTTGCCCAATTAATATAATTCTTCATAAAGAATTATTACGTCATAATTAGGGCGTCATCATTTATGAGATTATTATTTAATCCTAATTGTTGAAGGGAATTATAGTACCAGGTACAATATTGTTATGAGTCTAATCCGGGTCATTGTGGTCTCGTTGTTGTCGCCAGATAGATTTACCGCCGAACATTATTGGCCCAAGGTGCTCTTGTGTAGGGTTTTAATATTTTATTAAATTAAATTATAGCGACGAAATGCGTAGTGTAACAAAATATATATATTTATATTAAAATTCATGCTAAATTTAATATGTCTACATAATACATTCTTCAATTTGCAAAAAGACGCAAAGCTCTCGTCTTAGGATTTACATCTGAGACATGAACGTTTCTCAAAGTTTTTTGACAAAAAAAAATGGCACGTGATGAAATAATTTATATATTTTTCTTTGTCTCAATAAAAACTGACATAATGCATATTTTTCATGAACACGTATTTTTTATGTCCAAAACTAAATAGCGTAGGATTTTTTCGGATTAAATTCTTCAGCGTGATTGCGAATCATACGCAATTTATAATGCGGTTTTTTTTGCTCAGCACGTTGCAGAATTTTCATTAAAAACTAATGGAGATATTCTCATCATTTTGTATCATCTTTTTTGAGATCTTATAATAATTCCATCGCGATGTAATGCTACAATCTTTGGAAAATTAGTATCACGAGATAATTTTAGCTATATATATTTTTTAATAGAAATAAGATTATTTTTTAAGAGAAAGTTTCGTAATCCGCGCGAAAAATTTCATTCTATCAACCCTAAAAGAGGATGCATTACGTATACATGGAGTAAAATTGGTATAGGGACTTGACGCAAAGGGGGAAAGGTTAGCCTTGTCTTTAATTATTCATAAAAAAGAAGATAGAGACTTAAAGTTGCCTACTTTATATCCTTTCGGATGTCGTGCGTTAACCACATGACAAATGGAATGGACTCTATTCGCGTGTATCTGCCAAAAATAAAATTGCCAGCATACAAATGGTTGTTAACCCAGAGTGGTTATCTCATTTCCCCGTGGGAAGCAACACACGTGAACGCACAACACTAAAATATACTAATAAAGATTAGTAAGCCGTTTTCGATTGAAAGATTCTCAAGAAATACAAACGAACGAGATTAGACCCGACGAAGGGTAGACCGGATCTCATTAAGAATCCACGGGATGTGTATGGAATTTTATCTTCACTTTATTTATATAAATGGACGCTCATTAATTAAGGAACAAAAATAAATTATAAGATCAAACATTATTAATGAATTTCTTTTAAGAAAAGGGATTGAACGCCGCAACATATATATTAATTATCCCTTTATTGGGCATGATAATGAAAACTAAAGCTTACGTTAAAAATGGTTATTATCTTGTAATGATTGAACATTGTGGATGAATATATAACATCCTAAAGAAACGATAATTTTAGACAAATTTGTCAATGTTAATTGCATCATTTAGCTTGAGTCGTAAATAAATTCCGTTTGAGCTAGTAAATTTATTACTTGTATTCACTCAATATGAGCCAATGTGACGTGTTTATACTTATTTATTTATTTGAATACCCAATGGATAGCATAACAGAAAGATTCCAGAGAGTCATTCACCCATATAAAGATTTGATAAAGTCTCTCACTAATATTTCCCCCAGTGTCAAACCACGACACTGATTAATTTTGAATATTATTTCAGTTGGATTAAAATTTATATTATTTGTTTTTATAATTATTTACATTTATTACATTTAACACAGAATAGATGGCATTTAATTAATTAATTCCAACGCACCAAACTACCTAGAGAAATATGTTTATAAAATATGAGGCGGTAATGTGTCACTTCCTTTTACATACCCCCTGGCCAGTGTTATAAAGAATTCCTTGAATTCATAGTTTTCGTCGGACACCCATCCGACTACTAACTTAGATCAATCGTGAATAACTTACATTATCGAAATAATATGCATGTTACCTACAAGCCAAAAGTGTAGGTTGCCCTTTGATATTTTTTAGCAAACAACTTAAACCATTTTTTTTAATCGGATATTAGATCAAACCATATAGATCTCTTTTAATAAGCTCGTAAAAAAATATAATGAGAGTAACTCATAAATTCGACTGAAAGTGGACAGAGTAAAAAGGGTTAATAAATCAGATCGTATCTTAATTTGATACAACCCTGCTCAGCTTAATACTTTCAAAGGATAGTTGAAAAAGTTCAGAGGCAAATAAAACCTGATAACATCTATCTAATGATGTAAGCAGCTGTACACTATTGAAGAATAATTATTTCAGCCTCGCTAATTACAATCCTGTGAAGAGGATTTACATAAATAGATGGAGTATAAAATAAAAAGAATCCAATGTCTGTTAACTCTATGAGGCGCAGAATTAAAGATATGGCTGAAGATATTTATAATGAAGTCGTGAGAAAATTGTTATATTTGATTAAATTTGACTCGAATGATGATTTGATGACTGAAACTATTGATGCAGTTCGTTATTGATACCCTGCAGCCATGCTTGATTGTTAAGGAGAATTTAAGAAGATCCCAGTTTGATAACCTTACTAAGTTATTTATTGAAACACATAAAACCCATCCCTCAATTTACGCGGAAGATACGCTCCATGAAAAATCGTGTAACTGAAAATCGAGCCTAAAAAGACATGGGGCCCGTACAAAATCATGAGATACGTTCCTGAAAATAAAAAATTACAGTGCAAAAAAGGAAATCGAGCGCAATGAAAGGAAACGTTAAAAAAATACGCGAGTAGTAACCAAAGGAATTGAAGACTATAACATAGTAATATGAGCCGTTGTTTTTGAAAATGGTATAAGTCCGTTTATTTATATCGTGATATCACGTTAATCAATTCGTATTTTTTTATTATGTTTATTATGGACAATTAATTAATAATTGATTTGATAACGAGTTATGAAAAACATAATCAATTAGGTTTTAGATTTAAATTTTAATCGAAATTCGTTTTTCTGTAATGTATTTTTTCAATTAAAATATAATTATTAATTACAGACATGTAAATGATCGAAAATCAACTTTATTAAGTGTTAATTATAGTTATATTATAACAAATTTAGCAGTTTAGTACGAAAAGTGGATTACTTCGTAACGCTAATTAATAAAAAAAACTTATCCCTTCTTTAAACTTAACATTGTGAAGTAATTATGATGTATTGGAGGTATATAAGGCAATAACTCATTATTTTTCTATATTTCTCTCATGTCAAAGGTCTTGTATACTGTGGTGACAAAGTAAAATTGCTAAAACGGTGGGAAATGGACTTATTCCGCTTTCAAAAAATATAAGTTTATATATTCATACACAATATCACGAAAGCAAAAAAATAATTGTTTATTTCCCTAGTTTTGGTGCTGTCTTCCAAAGCAACAGTTTTCTTCTCCCTTATATTAATAGTTGGTTCGTCTTCATTATCAGTGGAAATATTACAAATTTCTGATTTATTCGAAGAAGAATTCACCCCGATACTTTTATTAGAAAATTAGTAACTAAATTAGTCTTATATTTTTTAATTATTTCTTTATGAATATCTTCACATTGCATACAATTGTGATTCATTTCTAACTATAACTTCCAAGTGAATAAATCTGGCTCTTCCAGGATTGCAAACCATTTAAACTAGATCGTCTTCGTTTATTTTATCTTTACTGAATAATATCTCAATGTCATTATTATTTAAATCATGGTAAGCATTTCTTCTTCTATTCTTCATATCTTGAGGGCACATCATTACCTTAAATAACCATTTCTAGCCATAAAGAGCAAGCCTTTAAACAAATATTTTAAGATGTATTTATACCAAAATTTGGTGTACGGAATGAGAGAAATATTGGAATATGCTTAGAAGATGCGCAAGTATGCAAGACGGTAGACTTAAGATATCATCAATACGGCAGTCTCCCCTGGACCCCGAAGGTCGCACATAATGGAAAATATAGTGAAGGCGTAAGCTTAGAATTGAACACCAAAAAAAAATACTTGAAAAGAATAAGATAATCTAATGAAAAATTCGATACTTATCTCAAAAAATTATATTCTTATAAAAACTGTTACGGAACTTACGTTGTGACTCATAAGTACTTATATTTTAAATTGAATACGCCATGTATGTACAGATAAACTAATTATTTATCTTAAAAAAAATATTGACGAAAGGGAAAGTATCAAGCGATGTCAATCAATCAGATGACACCGGTCACGAAAGAATTTAAAAAGGCAGAACAATCATCGATTTTAAACACTAATCATTATTCGCATTGCACATCTTCACGGATGATTAATCTTTATCGATTTTCTTTAAGAAAAAATCTGGGCAAAAAATCTAAAGTAGTTTCACTATGTTTACGTATCGAGTTGCATAAGTAGCGCGTCATATAAATTAATTAGTCCGCGTTGCGAAAATGCATACATACGCCGCATCTACATAATCAAACACACATTTTTCAGCTGATGTTTGTTTAATGACGATCGAATATATTGGGCGATCGTCTTCTGTACCAGAATGTGTGTTTTGGACATAAGTTCTAATGTATTTTCTATCCGTTTCATTTTTTTTTTGCGTCCATCAATAAATTTGTATAACAATCGCAGACATTCACATTAATCGACAATCGATCGATCTTTCCAAAGAATCGATAGTCATTCGATGTAATGCGATATTGTGTGATGTAAGTGACTGTATCACAATCTAATTACGCAATATATTATCATATAATTAAATCGCCAAAAAATAATTAACGCGTTTATCAATTGGATGTATCGTTTCTGTACGTATGCTAATTAATTATTCGCCGTGTGTGTACGTCAATGATATTCAAATTAAATATAATTAGGCCAATGTGCGATAACTAATTGACTTTGCGGACCGAAGAATAGTGATACAATAACATCGTCCGTTACCAACCGATGCATTGCGATTTGCGAAGAAATGCGGACCAAACAGTACAAATCGCTCGAAATTATTCATAATTAGTTTGAATTATTCAAATGAACACGTGAAATTGCACATTTTTTTTCTGCAGTGAATATTTCTTGTAATAGGGAAAGCTGAGATTAATGTCACTTTTTTAATGTACAATTTTGCACCTCGTTTACATCTCAACTTTTGACTTGGTAATGTTTGTGAAGTGACAGTCTTGAGGTTATCATGTTATAAAAATCAGCGATCAACTGCTCATTTAATACAATACATTTTTGACCTTCCAGATGATATCTTGAAATTTTAACAATAATTCTATTTAATATTATTTAATTCTGGAAGCCTTTTGAAAATCCTGAGATATCTTTAAAAACACAAACTTTAGAAATTGTAGGATATTTTTATTTTTTTCTAAAATGAGTTCATTAAATCAAGGATATCTAAACTCTATTCTGATTTTTTTTCTAAGCAACTGTTCTGTTTCACTGGTGATATAAAAAATATACATGGGGCCGATAATTTTGTGCACGGACATTAATCATATTACTCAGCCTCCATTCTCTACATTTACCAACCGACTGTATACCATCACTTTGATTCCCATTGACAAGTTTAGAAGTGTAAAAATTAACAATCTAAGAATAATATATTTAGATATTTATGAAAGTATTTTTTGAGGCCTAGAAGGATTGGTGGAAATTCTAAATTACTTTCAGTTTTGCTTAGTAATTTTGAGTTTTGATATCATCTAGGACAGTGCTTCCCAATTACTTTCATGTCAAGGCCCCCTAAATCTGAAAGAATTAATTCCCGCCCCCCGCTCAAAAAAAAATATTTTATAGTTTTATTAACCCTTTGCACTCCAAAGGTTTTTTCAAAAAGTTTGTACCAGCTCCAAGAATTTTTAGAGAATTTTCTCAAATAAAAGATAATTTTGTAAAAAGTGGGTAAAACAGGTTTTTTGTTTTAAAAGTCGATTTATTTTATTGTTAAGATGTTTATTTATTGAATCAAATTAAAAAAAAATTGTAGTGTGATATATTTTAAAACATTCTCCAGGATGAAGAGATGGTTTTCGCTCGCACGTATCGCAAAAAAATGTTGTTCTTCTTCTTTTTCCAGGTGTATTGCGATCAGAACATACCAAACAGTCTTTGTATTTTGTGGCATCATATATGAAATGGGGAACACCATTCAATCTCTGTTCCTGATCACTAGTTGATGCACGCGCCGGTTTGGATTTCTCGGCACGAAAATTTCCAAATAACTCCATCAACAACCTCCGTCAGAATTTCTTATGGCAGGGGTTTTCTACCTTCTTTTCTTGCATTCGGTATATAATATATAAAAAATTTACAATAGATGTTTCCATACCCCAAAAAAATAATTTCCTCCACCATTTCATAGTTTTTCTCATAAAACAATACGACGTCGCATATTGGTCAGCCGTGTCTACCCCACCCATATTTTTGATGTAATTATTAATTACAATAGGCTTTCTAATAGGTTCAGGTTGAGTAGTAGATTGAGATCTTCTGACTCTCCTTCTCACTGATTGGGATGATGATGTATGCTTCGTGCTTAGTGTTACAATGCGTTTATCTCTCCAAGCTAATTCCAACGTATCTTTTTTTCTAAATGCAATTTTTCTTCCAACTGCTAATTTCGGTTTTTTTTATAAAAAGCTAACCTAACCTAACCTAACCTAACCTAACCTAACCTAACCTAACATAACCCAACAACCCAACCCAACCCAACCCAACCCACCCAACCCAACCCAACCCAACCCAACCTAACCTAACCTAATCTAACCTAACCTAACCTAACCTAACATCATTGCTTTCAAATGCATTGATAGTGGAGATCTTCCTAGCTCGAGACATTTTCTGGGCTATAAATGTTAAAAATTAACCTATTTACAACTATATATAATTATCTATAAGCACACAGGATGTAAAAACTTACGTGTTATCCAAAAATATTGAAACACCTCACAAATATAATCCTCTCAGTAACAGTTCAACAGATACTAAATATCGTTGAAAGTGTACATTCTACCTTCACCCCAACATACTTTTTTCCTACATTCCAAGAAACAATTGAATGGTTCAATTCAAAGAAAAATAATTATTATCTCTTCTAGGACATATTCCTGACTCATCAGGTAAAAAAAAATATCCGAAATGCTAAAAATAATTTGTAAAATAATTAAAGAAAAAATGTCTACACGTTGTGGACAGTGGAGCTGCTGGTAAATAATAGCTGACCAATACGTATGGACAGCGGAGTACAAAGGGTTAAGATTATTTGCCAATAATTATTACAATTATAATACACATATTTATATTCAGCACAAAATCGTTTTAAAACCTTTCCGAAAGATACAGTAAAACTTCGTGCACTGAATACATCTCTTTGCACAAAATGCTAAATAATCTTGTTTCTAATTTATTCTTATTTGTCATTATTTTTTTCTTTTTTATTATTATTTTTTTACTTATTTATTCTCATTTTATTATTATTTATTCTTTTTTTTTTCTTTTTTATTCTTATTTAGTTCGATTTTAGTCTTATTTTTTTCTTTTTTATTCTTATTTTTTTTAAATGACAACATTGGACAAAAAATTTTGGTTCCTCAAGTAACCAAATAACTTTCACGAAATATTTTTTTTTTATATATATTTTTGTGTATAAATTTCCAGTCCTTGAGTTTTAAAATTATAGCTGGAAAATTGTCTGAAAATTAAGGTAATTACAGTATTTTTTTAAAGAGATATTTAGACACCAAAATATGTTTTTGATATATATTTAAAAAAAACCTTGGGGCCATGTTCGAGGCCCCTTGGTATTCCCGGGGGCCCCAGCGGCCGCCTAGTCCGCATATCATCTAACTTATCACTGTGCTTATTTTAAATAGTTATGACTTATTTAACGTAAAAATTAATTAATAAGAGATAAAGAGATTGCTAATTTGAATATTATGCTTTTATGTCGTTTTTTTTAAACGTATTCCTACATTTTACATTGGGTTCATATTTTTTTTGCGCCGTTAGATGTAATAAAATTATTTTATTGATGTATAACACAGGTTTATACAACACAGATGATGATTGATTAGTGGTATTTTTTGTACAAAAAATCGTCTATCAGTAAGAAAAATACTGCGCGTACTCAGTAATAATAGAAAAGATGGAACGGGCTTAAAGTCTGTAATGTCAAAATCATACCTAGACAGAATCCTTATTTAAAAGAGAGCACTAAAACATTATGATAATTTAAAAGAACTGAAAAATCGTCGTTTGAAGATCAAAAATCATCTCACAAATTGCTACTAGTAGAAGATGGTTTAAAAATTTGAAGAAGCGATTCTCACTGCATAATATTTAAGGAAAAATCACGTCAACTGACTCACAACCGATCTCGAAAAAGAGTCGAATATATAGAATTGTTAGTGATTGCGATGATGAATGAATGATCTATTATATGTTATTCAAGATTATTTATAAAGGATATTTTTTGGAACGCTAAGACTATTTTTGTATGAACTTCAAACCTCGTATAACACGGATTTTTATTGCTGTAATTTAAAATATTTTTTATTTTCTCAGCTTTAACAGAATCTTTAAATCGAGTCTCTCTAGTCTGTTAATAATAATAAAATCTAGTGGTTGAAATCAATATTGCAGTTCTGAGAGTTTTTTGCGGTTTACCGAGAAGTCCAAGGTGGGACTTCTCTCACAGAACACACGATACGTCGATTTTTTAAATCATAAATCTGCCCCACGAAAAAAAAATAGTTGTGGAGCCAATTACTCGTTTATTATCTCACCAAACCGCGTTTAATATTGTGATCCAGTATCGAAACGAATCGTAAAGTTTTGCCACACTAGGAAGTTACGTAAACCGACCGCCGCTAATAAAGTGGATAGGAAAACGGTTCCACTCGTGCCGTTGCCGAATGCAAAAAGCAAAACCGGACGCCAGGGCAAACGGCATGCAGATCTCTGCTCCCTAGCAGAACCGGTCATTCTGTTATTATTTTTTTTTCTTTCAGCGAGATCGATCCGGTCCAGATCGGTGGCCGATTGTGCGAGTAACGTGACTAACAACAAACAATGGCGCAGACCCCGACCTCTTTCTCACAGCGAGACCCGTTCCGAGACGACAATGAGATGGGGTCACCCCACGGGCCATTATGTAATGCCGAGATATCGGCCGATGAACCTCGCCGCTGCAAATATATTCGCAAAATTGCCTTTTGCGAATCGATCATGCGGTTTGGCGGAAGCTAACACAATTTCTAACACGAAGATTATCGATAATTTTCAATTATTCGCTTCTTTAATTTTAAATATGGCCAATGTTTGGTCGTGCAGAGTGTATTTTTTTTTACGCGAAATATTTATTCGTTGCGAAACTTTTTTTAATTTCGCTCTTTTTCATTTTTACATGAATATAAATCTGTTTTAATTTTTGCTCAAGTTTTGTTTAATCACTCTTCATTAGCGAGCGGCTCGAGAACACACTTTACTTTTAATTGACGCCGAACGCGGCGTTATGAAAACCGCCATAGTTTGAGCGGCGCTGGCGTCGAAAAACGACGTCCCCAGGCTTATGGAATTGTTTTTTTTTTTCATTCCGCATTATCGAAGTCTTGTTTGGAATTGTTTTTAAATAAATTTAAAAAACAGCTCGTCTGTTTTCGCCTGCGGTGCATTTTTAATTGTAAATAAATATTATAACAGTCCGCGTCAGGGGTAATCAATCAAATATATTTATTTTTGAATTTCATAATATATTTACCGTGTTAAAATAATTAGAAGAAATGGAATCTTAATGGAATATTTCTATTCATTCTGTGTTTTTTGCGTATTTTTTTTTAAATGTCAACTTTTTAATCGTTCATAATTATAAGTAGAAAATTAATTATTATTTTAAAAAAAAACCTAACCCCTTAATTGTGTATGTTTCTAGTCTTCTATGGAGTGAATTTCTATAGCGTCCCTATATTGGCGCTATGGAAGGGGTTAACTGTATTTTATTGAACCAAGCAAAAATAAATCCGTGCAAAAAGAGAATCAAATATGTATCAATTTTGTTAAAATAATCGCATCTGAACGGAAAAAAATCTTTGATATCAGCTTGTGTCAACAAAATTTTTATTTTTAATATTTACCAAATACGTAATTGGACCATTAAAATTTAACGTATTGTAAAAAAAATGTCCTCAATAATTATACCTTGTTTTTGATACAAACTTTACACGAAACGATCTAAAAACGATATTTGTATAAAATATTATTTGCAATAAAAAAATAATTGTATTATTAAAAAAAAATTAAAATAAACTAAAAACGCAAATTACAACGTATTGCTAAGAAAATTGTTTTAACACCCGAAAGAACGTAAGGTCAATTAACCGATCCGTCACGGCGACTCGAAAGCAACCACGTCGTCCGAAGGGGATCTATCAATATTTAAAAGCCCCTAAGAATTTCAAGTCAAGCTATTTATAAATCTTTCGTCAATATCTTGACTTTTGGTCAATGTTTTAGATTTTTTTTACTAATCAATGACGTGTAAATGACCGAAAAATTCTCACAGCGCGTGTCACTAGTCACGTGGCACTTGGCATATCGTATCGGATGCGAACGAGAAAAAACATCGCAATTAAAAGCAATTACTGATGTTTATATATATGATATTTTTTTTTTCGCCATTTCGGACAATAAAGTTCGATGATTATTAGTAATATTTATTTTTTAAACTTTTTTAGTCAAATACAAACAATTTGTGACATGTAGGATTTATATTAAAGTTTTTAGAGAAAAATCAAAAACTAGACCCCATTAGCACGGATAGATTAAATAATTTCCATTATTATTAAATCGAGGATACTACGTTACCATTATCTACGAAATCGTAACCTTGACTTTCATGAAATATTCTTCGTAAAAACTGCACATAAAAAAAAATTCGACTGTTTTTTTATAAAGAAAAATAATTTAAAATATTTCATCGAGAGGAAAATTTTTTGAAATAATAAATGATTTCGCCTTCATAGAGAGCACTCCACATAAATCAATTTTCAATGAAGCAATAAATTATTCATTGAACTTGAAAATTGTACATGAAAGAATTGCGAAATAATAAAACGTTATTTATCAACAGTTTTGAAAACATGGCGGTCGAGACAAAGGAAAAATTTAAATTACACTCGCTCTGCGGTCGTCGCGCAAAACTTTTGCAATAAAATAAATTCAAAATGATTATTTTCATATCACAAATGTCATATTCTCGCATTGAAACACATTATTTTGTTTGGCGGGCGTAAAACGAAACCGCCGAATTGCCTGAAATAACATTGCGCAAAGTAACGTCTGCGGAAAATGTTAAATCGCCGCGACACTCCATATATTTAAATTCAATTTCCGATTAGAAATTCGAAGCCTTCATCGGAAAATTCACGCATTTACGACGTCAATTGTCCTGTCAAAATTGTTTGAATATTCGGTGTCTTTTTCATTAGTGAAAATGAAACTTTCTACAGATAAATTCCGTCCGGATATGTATTATTACACTCAACCTTTCGTGCGATAAAAAAATTGGCAAATAACTCACATCGCATGATCTTATTATATTGAGAAATTTTTAACAACAATGATTTCTTTGTCTGCATTTTCATAATTCGAGTATCAGCTTTTGTAAAACTGTTAAAACCCGGATATCACGAGGCTGTGCGAGATTAATTTTCACGAGTCGATTGCATTTTTATATTTTATTTTGGACGTGTACGACCTTTCTGCACGTGACGACCTTCAATTCGGAAACATTAAATATGGAAACAGTGTTGCAACACGCGTAGAAAGGTGAATACTTGCGATAATCCATTTTTTTGTTGTTGAAAATTTAGTTTTTTTTAATTCTTCGATCCCACCATGAACTTGATGAACCTTTCACCGTGTTGATTTGACGGTATCGCGTGTCGGAATTACATTTATGCAACATTCGTGCATTGCCGTATATTTTTATACCAAAAAACTATTGGAATTGCGATATTTGCTTTCTAGAAAGTCATCTCGATGATTAGGCCCAAATTGCTTTTGGGTACATCAAAGGCATTCCTCCTCGCAAATGCCGTCACATGCGATAAATAAAATTACGCTTTCGTTTTAATACATAATTTTCGGCAACACGTCTTATACATTTTGTTGTATTATATAAAATAAACATTTTGCGAGAAGTTCAAAGTATGAAAATTGCTTTTTATGATGTTGGCCGGGATGTGCCACGCCAGACGAGAGACTTCCGCTCAATTCTAACTTTAAACCCGAGAATTAAACAATCTTCATTGCAGATATTAATAAACTCTATGTAGAAATATTAGTCTATTTAAAAATGCGGTATTAAATCTTCTTTATTATTCCGAATGTAATTAATATGAATGAGATCGCACTGAGCGAATTATTTATTCAATGAATTTGCATAAATTTTGGGGGCAGA
Source organism: Philopotamus ludificatus (assembly GCA_022495035.1). Lineage (NCBI taxonomy): Eukaryota > Metazoa > Arthropoda > Insecta > Trichoptera > Philopotamidae > Philopotamus > Philopotamus ludificatus. The sequence goes on from JAGXCT010035356.1 coordinate 76,009, forward strand.
AACACGCTATATCGAAAATTATGCGATATATTTACTTAAATAATAAAATGAATTAATTATCTTATCCCGCTTCGGTATGAGAGTCACGTAATTGTCGACACTAGTCGTATCAATCGACGTTGAGAAAATAAAATATGATATTTCCGCTCGTATAAATTTTCGTGCGGACCTGTCTCGCGCCCGTGTTTTGACAAATTGCGTATGTAAACAGCTTCCAAAACAATTTTTTCATCTCGCAGGAATGTTAATTATAATAAAAATGACGTTTTGCCATATGCCAGTACTATCTCTATCGGCCGTAACAGTAATAACTAATGGCGCAGAAGAAGAAAGTGGTTTGGCCGCATAGCCGAGCAACGGGTCTGCCGATGGCGGCTACCAGCTAACTCCCATTGTGGCCCGTTCGCATTATGTTCATCTCTATATACACATAATGGAGTTAACAGTTGTGATAACAATCGTCTGTCGATTGCGAATGTGCCCCGCCAAACTGCCACGCCGGAGGAACGTTATGATGATTTTTGTGACAAAAAAGGAGGCGGCGGCTAATGCACTGCTTGCGGTCGCGTGCACGAAATCTGCACGATTCACCGCTGACCATTTTAATTGTGTGAATTTTTACCCAATTTTCGTAAAAACGCAGATCTATGCGACTCAAAGCTAAAAAAAGACATTGCGCAAATGTTAAATCGTGTCCAAAATACGACCGAAGGAAATGTCTGTAGAAATCTTATTTAATATTATGTCTGTCTTCTCGAATTGAGGATAAAGAATTGCATTCTGCACTTCTTTACTGACATTTTCTACTCCGTGGGCCAGATGTATTGACCCTAAAGATTTTTTAGCTAAAAATTTGAACAAAGTATTTCTTATTAAATTTAAAAAAAATAATGTATTTTTTTAATCGGATATCAGATCAAACCCTCTACTTGCTTCTTATTAATTTTTCCGATGGATATCTCTTGTTATAAATTTTTAAAAAGAATATAATGAGAGTAACTCAGAGATTCGACTAAAAGAAGACAGAGTGGAAAGGGTTAATGATGAATTACCAGCGATATTTTCTAATACAAAAATATCCACCAATCAGGTTACAGTCAGTCTGTTTTATTAACCCAGCCGTGCCGATGCATTTTTGATGCCGATTTGGGAATCGAAATATAACTCTTTTAACACTTTATGAGCCGTTCACGCCTTATGGCGTGATTGTGTAGCCAAGCGTTATGAGCCGTTCACGCCTTTTGGCGTGAGAGC
>JAGXCT010035357.1:0-53772 GCA_022495035.1 Philopotamus ludificatus
AATATTATTATTGTTTATTATTTTACGATTGTTTATATAAACCATGTATTCTGTAATCATACGACAAATATAAATAATCAATATCAGTGTATTGGACTCTTTACCACCCACTGTACAATAAAAACAAATTTTATGAAAAAGAATTAGGAAATTTTAATCGAAATTTCTTCGATTTAAATAAAGTTTAATTAATTGATAATTAATATTTTTAAATTTTTACCCACTTCGCGTCTCTCGGCGCATCTAATCTTCCGGCGCCTGTGTGCGCCGCACAATCTGTCCATATGTGTGCTCTTTAATAAATGTAATATAATATAACAACATAACCTCAAATATTAAAAACATTAATACAAAATGGTCGAAAACGAATATTTAAATGCCGCAATTTCATATTTTACCAATTTAATTGTTCTTGGATCTTGTTAATATTATTACTGCTTTTAAATGCATTTTATATTTTTTTTAAATAGCATACAAAAAGGTACATGTGTATTATATAATATAAATAATTATAACCACCGCCTAGCACCGAAGCGTCCTGCGCGTGACCACTACAATTGTTTAGATAGGTCATAAAATCAATTGCGTCCGTATCAATAAATCGTGTAAAATTGCGGACCGTGTTATTTAACGAATGCCATTAACCTTTTAACTATATAAATAATGTATTACAACAACAGCAATGGACAAAGCAAACATTTTAAAAGCTCCTTGTTGAATCTGCGATAATACCGTCTGCAAGAAACGGCCTTCACATATCAGCGAACCGCTGTCTCAACGGAATCGTATCGATGGCCATTGATCGACAATCTTTGTGAATAATAAAAATAATAAAACGATTAAATAAATCCGTAGTATTTGCCTTGTGTGTTTGTTTTCCTCATTGTATTGATCATATATTTCGATCGTTTCGATCTCCATTTGCTTACCTCTCCATGTGTGATTATTTCAGTCCATTATAAATATGCAATTAAGTTGGTTGAGGTTTTTTTATAAACGGGACTACCTGAGGCTATCATCTACCATTTTGCCGACAATAAACGTAAGAAAACAATTATGCCACAGCCTGATTTATTGATGGCAATAGTTTCCTTTTTTTATTGATTTGTAGGCATCCATTTTGCGGTTGGCTTATTAAGAGATGGCATATGAGATTATTTATGAGGGCAGTTTAGCGATAAATTTATTAAAACCTGATATTGTGGTTTCAGCGTTTTTTTCTCCTTTGATACTGAATTGGATCAAATATTTTGATATGTGGAATGCACACTTTATTATATGCGTATAAATTTCGATTAAATAAATATTAATATTACTTAAAATATTAATCAATATAAAATTTACATGCGCCACATGACGGAAATTATTCGATGTGTATATATAAATATTTTTTTTTTCTATTTATCTTATGTCACATCACTTGATATGAATGGATTAATAATTAATTCACAGAATAATCTATACAAATGTAATGAATGAAGTAACGTTAGAAGCATGTTGTCAGTAATTAAGTATATTCAATAAATATAAATAGAAAAAATATACAGTTAAATATAAGAAATATATCTTATACATAATCCAATGTTGGTAATGATTAATTTATTACATCATCTTGATCAATGCTTAACATTTGAATAGCGTGATTATTATGGAATTTGCTATGTTTAATCTTTCTCTGGTAGATTCAGAAGTTTGAGAAGCTATCACATGTGTATGGCTTCTCGCTGATTTGATCTGGTATCGGGATTCTGCCTCGTTTTCTTCGTCTTCGAGAATCTTTCTACATACATACGCACACACACTATGTACTATCATGTGGTCTAGCCCAGGGATTCCCAAAGTGTGAGCCCAAGTGTCGTCATAAGGTCGCCGCGAAATATTCAATTAAACAATTCGGCAAATTTATTGGAATTCTCAATTGTCGAAATTTTTGCGCCATCTTTTTGCGCTCGCTTTTCTCAAGAAGGTCAAACATTTTGAAAAAAATCTGATGTATTTAAGGGAGCCGTAAGCGAGTCAAGTGTTGTCGCGTGCCGGTATCAGACGTGGTGGCGATGGCGATTGGGCGCAATCATAGTTTCGTAGATTCTACGGAGCTAAGAGGAGCCAGGCCGCTATTCAGGCCAATTCAGTGACGTGTGTGCTGCTGGAGGTACCCGTAGCACCCGATCAGACCGTAAATTAAATACGAATTGGCCCTATCTCGTCTGATTATTATTGTTACAATCCGCGCGTGACAGCTCGGTTCCCGGGCTTTGGTTGGCGACCTGATCCGTATTCGAAGAGCCAAGATAACCTGGAGAACGTCCGGTCACAGTCATGACATCATGGCTGAGGTGGAGGTGTCCTCCAGGTGGCAAAGACCCGCCTCGGGTTATAAGGCAACGTAAAGTAAAAAAAAAAGTAAGCTGAAAAAGATTGGGAACTTCTGGTCTAGCCTGAATATATCACAAAAGCTTTGCCGACTGCCACTAGAATTTTACTAATAGTATTTGAACAATTTTAACTCATTATATATTATGATCTAATCGAGATTTCATGGAATTCAAATTTTAATCATTTTATTATTTTACCTCACAATCATTAAAAATATTATATACAGGATTTTACTTCAAATACACCCTTTTGCAAATCAAATACACCCTTTTGCAAATCAAATGGACCTATTTTCAGAACCTTAATTTTAATGACAATAATTTTCTTGTGGTAAATGATTAAAACTCATTTCCTAGGCTTAAATTCATAGTGTTTTATTGACATTAAGCAAATGCTGGCAACTAGAAACTGTCACAAATCTACTTTATCTCAGATATTTGTTCCTTTTTTGAGTCAGTCTAATTGATTTCAACATTTAAGTTATCTTTTATTTCAGTATTAACTCTCTATATAAGGTCTGAGAACACTACAACCCGCAAGCCTATAATCATTTTATTTTTAAATATGTATTTACAATTTTCTTACATTTTAAATTAAATTTCAAAATTTTCGCGATGACCGACTTTTTGGTTTTCGACGACAATGTCAGCATACGGTAACCGACAGAATATTTCACTAGGCGCTTTCAATACTTTTCTTGAGAGAGATTTCCAGTTTTCGGTCAAATGTCTTTTTTTTGCTACGCGGTTCTTACTTCTGACCGAGGTTGTCAGCTTTAAGCCAATTATTCTTTATTGGTAAATTTTAAGTTCGAGATATTCTTTGATAAGGCTACAGACGAAGTTCCAACCATCTCCTTGAAGTCCTGAGCATCTTCCATTTTTCAGTTATGTATCTTAAATAGTTAGTCTTATATTATTCTATAGTATTAGGTTCAAATTTAGATGTATCGATTAATTATATGAAATATTTCTCGTAATTTTTATTCTCGAGTTTGTGGGTCAATTTGCATGAAATTATAAATGTATCGGAGATCGACCCCGGCGATAGCAGCTGTCAAACATCGATCACGCGTAACGTCATGGGGGTCGGAATCGACCGACCATGGGGTGGTAACGGGGTCAGCTGTACTTTAGCACGGTGAATAATAAATGACCGGTGTGCTGAAGCAGATTTGACCGGCCTAGCACAATATTTCACACGTGGCCATGTTCGATACCGGAATGTAGGCCAGCGAGAGCGAGAGGCCCGTGCACGAAAACGCCGACATTTTTTTACGTCAGTTTGTTAGAAAAAATGTGTTATTTCATCTCTCTCCGAGCGTCATGATCTCCTGGTAGCGGCTGACGCTCAATAAAAAAAAATTGTACTGCTCGTGGATTTTTTTTCTGATTAATTGGCTAATTAATCGAATTATGACTGACGCTGATATGATCTTATTCGAACGTTTCCGAGTGAAATGCGTAACGAATCTAACTTTTTTTTCATATTTCACTCTGACGCGAATAAATTACCATGATATTTTCGCAGAAAGGTTAATAAACAATGCCTTTAAATCTTGATTGATCGCGATTAATCTAGAAAAAATTTTGCAATTCTATTCCGCAATAAGAGTATCCATACAATGCTTATTCTAATTTATAAGACCTCAATATTCGACGGATTATAAATGTTGCTTAACTTACACTCAACATTTAATTAAATGTTAATAATATTGTGACATTCCGATTGGTGAATTTCATTGTTATTTTTTTACCAACCATGTGCAACACGATGAACTTGAGAATATGTCTAGATGCGACGACTCTGATACACATATGCACTCCTGGCATTTTAAGAAATAACACATCAGCGATTGTTCATATGTGACGACCGTACGAAAATTATAATATAATTCAGAACATACTTGTAGTTATTGCTACCTACAGTTGTAATCAATTAATTGATTTTTTTCGCCACACAAAGGAAATAAATATGTAAATTTCTCAACTCCTTCTTTCCACTTATACGAAATTACCCCTTACATGCAGAGAACATTCACCTACAACACTTTGAATAAATTACGTTTTAAATCAATACTTTTCATACTGTAAATGTATGAACGTATAAGGAAATTTTCTAAAATTTAGCTGTAGAAATTAATCATTTGAATAGTTTTATATACAAATTCCAATGTTGGTTGTTAAAATTTTACGTTGTTGGAATATGCCTGATAGGTTCGCGCAAAAGTCGTAACTGCTTGATCGTCAGTTAGTAAGAAACCATCATTTACGACTGCACTCCTAGTAACTTGAGAAAAATTCACGGCGTCGTAAACGCCGAGGTCATTCGTACCAACATGCTTGACTGATTAACTATTTTACTATTTGATTTAACATTTTTTTTAATAATTCTGACGAAAATCGTATTTGTTTCATAATACAATCCAGACCCTGATTATATGTACAATTTTTAAAATCGCATAAAATGAATATCACATTTCATATAATATTAATATTAAAAATTAACAATTCTATCTAACAACTATCGTTGCTGCCTGATGTTCAATCGGATTTGCAAGTGTGGTTTTAACATAAAAACCGCACGAAAGTATCTAACTTTTCCTCTATGTATTATTAATATATATATTTTTTTTATATATCATAACTAGTTGCACTAGTTTGTTTTTCTAGAACAGTATTTGAGTATTAATAAATTTAGACAGTACTCCGATCCATAAACTTCCGAAGAATTATATATGTCGCTGGCTAGGGGGTGAACGTGAGTCTAACAACCTTACATCAAAAATAATTAATAATATTTTTTTTTTATAAGGTTGTTAAGCAAAACTATTGTGTGTGTGATTCATCTCTAATAAATATGTCAGTATTAGATATGCATAATGAATTAATCTTAAATTATCATGTCACGTATAACTTCGATACCGCATTTAAAAGAGAGCTATAAATAGATAATTGTCTTGCATAATAAGCATTTACGGATTTACTATTACGAATATTTAATTTTAATATATGATTTTTTCGTCGACCACGTAAATTGCGACATGGGCGTGGTGCACACATGACTGCACTTGAATGCATTTTTTTTTGATCGTGCATAGGAAATCATCTATTTGTTAAAATTAAAGCTAATGCAAATCGACACGCGATCGCTTTGTTCTTTACAAAAAGTAATAAAAATGAGGCCAACGGCACGTGGTGTTCTCGAGCGGTCACCTATCCAAATACTGACCACGCCCGGTGTCGTTTAACTTCGGTGATCGGACGAGAACCGGTGTTCTCGACTCGGTATGGCCGTTGGCGATGCTTCTTATTGCAATGTATGCGGAGTTTCTTTGCGTTGTTTTGCGTGTTTTCCTCTTGATTGTGTTCTTAACCGACGTGTTTGCTACCTCCTCAGGTCTTCGTGGTGCTGCGTGCTCCTGGTGGCTCTGCTGCTGGTGCCTGCGGAATGCGGAGACCCGACCTTCGATCCTGCTACCCTGATGCGTCTCGTGCTCGTGCCGGCAGATGCGACCGTCGGCTCGGTCATATATCGAATACGAGCCCACGACAAGGACTTTGACTATCCGCTGCAGTTCGACATGATCGGTGAGTTCTTCGCTCTTGAATAATTCATGCATCATCTGAATATTTATTTAAATATTTTAAATAATTGCAAATTAATTTAATAACACGTATAAACAATACAAGCCCAATCGAACAGGAAAGTATTATAATGCAAGAGTATATGAGTGACGCAGTTGATAAGTTATGTTTTTGTCATGTATTGTTAAGCGCGCTGATAACAATACATGAGTAAACGTACAATGAGCATGATAGCATGTGCCGTGTCCATAGTGCACGTTCATAGTTATACTAGCCTATTACATATATTGAAAATATCATTACTAAGGTTCAGAATATTTGTTTATGAAATGGTCCGTTGAAAATTGTATTTGTAGTTACAACGTAATCTATTTTTTTACATTATTCTTCTGTTACACTGTTTCATTTAAACAGATTGGACACAATGCCGTGAATGAAATTGAAACTAAAAAAAAAATACAAGTCACCGTAATAACGAATCTCTAGTCATCACGCGGCATGTAAATCCGGTGAAAAAAGTGCGTGATGATGCTGTAAGAATTGATTCGATGTGCCCGACGATTGCGGCACTCAAAAAAGTTGTATTTATTCTATGGGTTTTACTAATTTTGTTTTTCAGGTGATATCGGTCGCGCTGACGTATCTGTGGAGACCCTTCCCTGCACGCGCTACAACTCCGTGTGTCAGGCCAATGTCATCCTTCAGAGGCGCTTAGAACCAGGGAGGTACATCGACTTCAGGGTCTCCGTGCAGAATACCAAGGGGCGCAGCAGTAGGATATCCTGCACCATCACTGCCACCAATGCGACTACTCCTCGTGATACGATTTTTCCGCATATACCATCGCTGATAATGGTCCCAGAGGTATGCAAATCTTAATCTTAAAATTTAGGTTAAGTTCTACAAATGAGTTGAGTAGCTACGTTGTAGAAAATCTTTATTATCATAGATAATTTGATTCATTAAAATCCCAAAAACACTAATGTCCTTAAATCGTAATAGCTTTTCGGAATCGTCGAATCCAGAGAATTAGAGAAAGAGAGCTGAAAGATTGTCATATCGAAGACTCGTCATGGTCACGCCCTTTAGATCTCAGTCGAAAGGACTAAAGTTTAAAGACTTTGCGTCGCATTTCAAAGATTATTTCTTGTTCTGAATCCCTAAATCTAAGATACCGTCGATACGCAACGTTCTTTCTAGATACGGAAGACACACGTCCGCACAGAATAAGAAATAATAAAAAGTATATAGATATGTACCGCAATGAAAACAGTGAAAACATATTATATCAAGTCAAAATTACTATTGTATCGTCAATTCTTTAGCAATTCCTACACCAGATCTGGGCAACCGTTTTAGCTAAAAGGTCGCACCAGGTATTTTATAACTACGGCGGGCTGCAAATACAGTCAACCCTTCTATAGCGCTCCCTGCCATAGAGTGGCGTGTGCGGCATTCCCTCCTATAGTGATCCCTTTTACCGTCGTTTCTACAAAACGATACATTTTTAAGGTCAAATTACATATTTCGTAATTATATAATACATTCCCGCGCGAAATAAAGGTAAATGCAATTGGTTGACAACAAAATATAACAAATGCCCGTGAACAAACTAAAAATAGAACAAGGTCTTTTAAAATATGTTAATGGAAAATTTGTTGATCTATTTCGTTCAATTTACAAAAATTTTTTTAAAAAGCCGAACCCTTAATTTGTATGGGTGTTTAGACTTCTATAGGGCAGTTTTCCATAGCGTATCCCTATAGCATGGCGCTATAGGAAGTTAGATTGTATTTTACTAGTTGGAACTTCCGAATACGACGTATCGAGACGAATGAAACTGTTTCATATCTTTCAACAGTTAAGGCAGAAAAAGTAATAATTTTAGGTTTCCAGTCTGCGTGAAAAATCGCAGCGGACCACTTGTGGTCCGCGAGCTGTAGTTTGCCCAGATCCCACCTAACTAAAGGCGCAGTACAGATCAATATAAGTTTCAATACCTGTTTTATATGTATTCCAAAAGCTGATCTTTTTTTGAATAGAAAACTTAATTGAAACAGATGTATAAATAAAATCTAATATAGTGCAATTTTAATACAGATTTTTACGAAATTTATTCTAGGAAAATATTAGTATAACCCGAGTTTACATATATGGGTATGAGCAATTATTCAGTTATGACTTGCAATAATTTGCAGGTTGTGCCTCTTCGAACCAGAAATCGCCGATTTACGGCGAGGTTTTCCTCGACCGGTGGGGTCTGGAATTTGTCGAATAATGCATTGTGCCTACTGCACTCTATAATCTAGTTAACGATACAATCTCGGACTTGTGCAAGAATCTACATATTTGCAGATGTGACGCACGATCAAAGCCCCCCTGTTCGCGATTATCCCCCACAAGCAGCGCGTATCTTTCAATTTGCTAACAATTGCCAACAATCAACATCTCGCAGATTGTAAATCGGGGTATGTTGCGGCTTCTGTTTTACAATATGCCCAGGAGAAATATGCGATACGTATGATTTAAATTGCAAATGGTTTTTTGCTAAAACACGAGACCGGGCGCACGATATGTGAGATATTTAAATTCATTTTCTTGCAGTCAGGTAGTCAAAGGCCCCGGGTCGTGTAGTCGCTCCAGGCATACGATGCATTCCAATCCCTCATTTTTGACATTGTTTTGAATGCTACAATGGTACTCTTTCACGCTTTGATTAGATCAATACAAACGTCTGACTGTTGAATTTTAATTTTGAATTAATTATTCAAATCACGGTCCAAAAAAAAATACCAACTAATCTGCAACGTAACGCATGCGCCCAATGACTTATGTAAAATTTTAAATTAGTCGAGATGTTTGCATATGTGTTCGATAGAGTTCATTGCATCTCGGCGTGCTCGACTAATTCGTGTCGCAAAAAAAAATAATGGTAATTCTGGACAATGTCTTTTGTCGAAATTACACCAACTTTTTTGTGTCGCATCGAATTTAATCACGTCGCAAGCAGATTCGATTCCATTCTTGTTGATTGTTGCAGGATGCCAAACGGGGTACAGAGCTGGACTACATTGTTGCTAGAAAAAATCCAACACAATCAAAACCCGTCTACCTGGAGCTGTGGGTATGTAAAAAAAAATATATTGATTATTCGAATAGCGATTTGTCTCGAACCTGTTCACGAATCTCCTTTTTTTATATACGTGAACAGATAGATGCATGTATTCAATGTCGCATTCATAGATTGCTCCTCAAGCGACAATCGGCATCCGAAACAAGAATTAATTGTTCGCCCCCTATGCTAGTTTATTTAAATTGAATATTTTTTTAGGGATCGCCACTCTTTGCCATTAGGCAAAAGATCGTGTCGCCAGATAACACAGAAGGGACAATCTTCCTAATTGGCCCACTCGATTTTGAAACGCAGTCCATGTATCATCTGACAGTTTTGGCAAATGTGAGTTGATAAAATAAACGCATTTATGAATGTGTTGTGTATACACGGCGCTGTGTTCAACCCTTATGTCAATAATGATTTTCTCCCCTAGGACGCGTATGCGGAGCCCACCAAGGATACGCGGAACATCGCGGGGGTGGAGGTGGTGGTTGTTGTGCAGGACGTCCAGGACATGCCGCCCGTCTTCACGTCTGCTCCCCCGGTAACCCACTTGCAAGCGAACCTAGTCCCTGGGGATATCGTGGTCAGGGTGCACGCAGAGGACGGCGACAAGGGGAGTCCCAGGCAGATCCGCTACGGACTCGTATCCGAGGGGAACCCCTTCACACCCTTCTTCAACATCAACGAGACCACGGGTGAGTTCCCTACGCAATGAAACAAACACATTTTATCCTTTTGTGATCCTAATACATTCAACATTTAATTCAAATGCCTGAAATTCTGATCCCCTACTGTAGTAAATTCATAAGGGGCTCGTTTTGAAGATATTTTTTTTATTATTACTTCAACCTTGAACTGCTTTGTAACACTTTCGCATTTAGGCACGGACGTGCATGACTCTAATATTGACAGTGGATTTATGTTATTATGACTGATAGTAATGCAATTATATTAATGACTGGCTTTAGTGAATGGCGTGTCGGTCCAGAGCCGTTAAAGCCGCTTCAATGAATACAATATGTCCAATTGTAAATTTGAAAAAATAACACGTGCATTATAAATACACATTTGAGACCCGTTAAGAAGTGGTCCGGCGTCGATAATCGATGTGTTGCATGACGCGCTCGTGTAAATCGCAACGGATTCCGGTTACACCTTTTGTTGTGATGTTGCTGTTGTGCTCCGAGATATTTCAGAGATTACTGTAAGTACACTCTGGTGTATCTCGGAACCATCTATCGACATTTTTACTTTCGTCGGAACTGGTTCTGATACGGATAACCCACGGCACCCGCGAGCCTGACGTGGGAAGCACCCATAACGTTGCGCTCGATGGGGTATAGGTGTTAAAAAAAGACAAAAACACACTTTACGATGACCGCGCAAGGGCGTTTTGTTGTCTCGAATTACTGCCGTCGTTCTGTGACAGTTTCTAAATCTTCTTAATCGCTTTTAGGACAGGGGACTAAATATTCAAACACACTTCCTTTATGCACTTCTTTGCCCACTCCTTCGCATTAGATTCAAACTCTATCGATTTGTAGATTCAACCAATTTAATAATTTGACGCAGTCACTATTGACTGTTATTCATCTTCCAATAGCGTGACCATGATTATTCTCATGAAATATTTCTATAATACTTCATAGATTTAACAATTCGAAGAACGGCCATCAACAGTTTTTTTAGATCATTCTAAAAGAATGAGTAGTAGATAATCTTGCTCTAGTTCTTCTTGGATTAGTTATTAATTTTACACGATCGAATTTTTACACGGTATTCACGCCGCTTACACCAGCTCAAGGCTGGTTTAATCGGCGCAATAAAAGCAGTTTTTTTTTCTTGAATCACCTGATTTTTAACATTATTTTTTTTTTTATTTGACTACAACGTCTTTGATAGATGACATAACAAAAAGATTCCAAAGCGTCATTAAAATTTATATTATTTGTTTTATAATTATTTATTTAACGAAGGATAGGTGGCATTAAATTAAACAATTACATCGCGCCAAACTACCTACACAAATATTTTTATAAAACATGCGAAGGTAATGAATGAGTCTACATAAACACCCCCTGGCCAGTGTTATAAAGAATTCCCTGAATTCATAGTTTTCGAAGGACACCTATCCGACTACTAACTTGGCTCAGTCGCGGTTAATTATACATTATCGAAATAATATTCATGTTACCTACAAGCCATAACACTGGTTAATTAAACTTACTTAGTCTAAAAGATGGGAGAAGGAAAGCGGAAAGTAACTTTGCTTAACTCTCCGAAACTTGCAAAACAAATCCCCTGTAGTAAATTATATTGCTGACCAGGTCCATGAATCCTATTGGACACCATCTCCACCGGTAAGCCCGTAAAATAAATACCACATCGGACAGCATGAAGTAAGTCGTGACGCGGGACATCCAGGTGAGGACAGGATCACAGAACGTGATCGTGTCAGGACACGTGACATTCGTGTGAGGATGCTACTAGGTTAAACCCTTTAAGTTTCAGTAACCAGTCAGAAGTTAACTGTCTCAAAAGTCAGGAAAGAACTAACCACGACTTAGCTTGGCTATAACATCAGGAAAGAAGACATAGTTAGTCTGCCCTTTGGGGGAGGATTCTACTCCTCTTCCCACTGACCAAGAGTCGCTTCGCGGAAGCGTGACTTTATAATTGCTAAAGATTCATTCTCGACTGAGCGAATTATAGGGTCGTATCAAAAATATCTTACATCTTATATAGGCCGCGTAATCGAAAAACTGAAGAATATTTATATACTGAATACATCGCGAGGAGGTTTTTTTCTTTCTATCTGCCGTATCCAGAAATATGTTATTTTTCAAGTTTTTCAAGTTCAAGTAAATGGATTATAAAAAACGGTCGCCCTAGTAACCAATCCAAAGCAAAAGAATACACATTAGCTGTGTACGCCACTTTTAAACTAAGTAGATTCTGTTAATTCCTTTTATTAACGAGTCCTCGGCTGTGACCCAATATGAATGTATAACGCTTATCGCCGAGACTTAGCATACTCATGAGTTAACCCCAAAAAGTTTTCATGGAAATACTTTCATGTCACGCCATCGCCGTTGATGTCTTAGAAAATTAATGAGTAATTTGCATTGGAGAAAAGTAGGCAAATTATACTGGCGATAACTTGATACGTTTACGGAGCGTGACACATTTTATAGGAATTGTTGAGTCGAGTTGCAATGCCTTCCTTTATCTGTGTACCAAGTGGTTAGAGCCGCCATACAAGAAACGCAAATTCATTTCGAAATAGCTGAATTTACATTCTGCATATCAAGTTTTCGTGTCCTACACGAATTCTTTATGAGGCATTGGATTCTTTTGTGTTTTAACCATGAGTGAATTACTATGACGTGTACACAATCCATGACTTAATTTTAAATATTTGTTTAATTCATTTTAGGTGATGTTACTCTTGAAAGACCGTTGGATGATATAGCTGCGATATCCCATGTTGGATCTCCAGTGTTATTAACCGTTGTGGCAGAAGAGATTAAATTAAACCGTGATGAACCAGAAGCAATGTCAGCGACAGTACAATTAGCATTCATAATGCCAGAACGTGGAAATTCTCCTCCATATTTTGAAAATGATAAGTATGTTTATTTATTTATTATATATTATTATTATACATATAAACATTTATTAATTATAAAATATTATTAATTAAATGTTGTTTTAGTTACATAGCCCGAATTGATGAAAATAGTCTGCAAGGTACGACTTTAATATTTTTGGACCCATACATACCACAAGTCAATGATGATGATGCTGGAAAGAATGGTGTATTTTCATTAACATTAGCCGGGAATAATGGTACATTTGAAATTTCACCAAGCGTCGGAGAACGTCGCACAAATTTTATCATCAAAGTCCGCGATAATAAGTTATTAGATTATGAAGCTAGACAATCTGTAAATTTTCAAGTATGTTTTTTCTTAAGTTTTTATTATATACAATAATAAATAATATTTTGTATTAATATAAATTTATTTAACAGATTGTAGCACAAGAACTCGGTCCGGCTACTAATTTATCAACATCAGTGAATGTTACAGTGTATTTGAACGATGTCAACGATAGTCCTCCGTATTTTCTTCAAGAGGTGTATGAAGCGGATTTAGCAGAAAATGCCACTGCTGGAACTCGTGTCGTACAAATAAAAGCGGAAGACGTTGACACCGGAATATTTTCAAAAGTGCAATATACGGCAATATTGGGTTATTTAAATACATCGTTGCATCTAGATCCGAAGAGTGGTGTTATAACTGTTGCTACAAACAATCATGGATTCGATAGAGAAGCTATGCCTGATATAAGATTCTTGATTGAAGCGAGAGATAATGACGGAATCGGAAACAGGGCAACGGTTCCGCTCATAATCAAACTATTAGATGTGAACGATGAAGCGCCCGAGTTTGAAAGACCAGTATATGAATTTATTCTTTCAACTAATTTAAGTAATTTTACGTCTCCTGCCATAATTAAAGCTATTGATAAAGATGCTGAACCTCCTAATAATATAGTCAGATATGAATTAATATTAGGAAATTTTGAGAATAAATTTGCATTGAATGAAATTACCGGTAAATATAAATAAAGATATTTATATTTTTTATTGTAATGATGTATTTTAATAAAATATATTTATGTTTTAGGGGAATTATATTTATTAGAACCACTCAAACGATCTAGTCCACAAACAAAAAGTCGTCAAAAGCGTCAATTTGATTCTGATCAAGATTTAGAATTTTACGTTCTAACCGCGAGAGCGTACGATTTAGGTATTCCACATAAATATTCAATGACGACAATCAAAGTTTATCCTCCGGAGAGCAAAACAAGAACGATGCTGTTTGTCGTGCCTGGTCTCAATCCCGATAGGCAAAAGACGGAACAAATTTTAAGTACGATAACGGGAGGAAAAGTAACAATCATTGAAATTAGACCTTATAAAGGTACTGAAGTCGGTGTCACTGATGTTACAGCTGGAAGCAGTGGAAAAGAAAGGTATTTAAATTGCATTACGATAATAAATATTTAAAACGAAATGTATTAACATAATTAATCATTTTCAGAAGTGTAGTGGTAGCTACTGTTTTATCCGGTGGTAATTCTTTGGTGGACGTTAGTCATATACAACAGCAATTAAATATTAATAAAACAACCAGTTCTTCATCTACAGCTGCCGTCAGTTCGGATGATGCATCGGTAGTAAGTTTTATACATTTAATAGAAATAAGTAAAATCATTGCTCTCTCAATATTTTTTAAATTACATTTTGCGATGTATTTATGTTTATTTATTTAATTTATTCTTATTTTTATTTTTCTAGACTATTTATAAGGCTGAAAATAAAGTACTCTTCTGGTTGCTGATTTTCTTGGCAATCTGTATTACGTTAGCGCTGATATGTCTTATTCTATGCTGCATCTGCGAAGGATGCCCGTTGTATATGCCACCTAGGTAATTATCAAAAACTAATTTCTCTGTAGGTAGTTGGAATTATTCCGTAAAGTAACACAAGTATTTTAGGAAAAGAGTGATACGTGTCAACTCCACAGACGACGACGTGCATTTAGTTGTTCGAGAAAAGGGGAGAGGCCGAGAAAATAAGTCAGTCCAGGCAGCCGAGTGGTACGGCAGGAAGGAGGCATGGAGTGCCAGTCAAACCGATTCAAGAACCAAAGCCACCCAATGGAGATTCAACCGCAGAAACAACAGATCTAAGGACATCGCAGACCTCGCCATCCATGCAGACCATATCAAAGGCAGAGGAGAATTCTTCACACCGACCGCAGCAGCTAATAAGAATAACAACAAGGAAGATAGGCATTCCATAAAATTGAGGTAAATTTTTAATTATAATATTTTTTATTTAAATTGATGTGATGTATTAAATAAGCTCTTATTTGCAGAGATGGACCCAATATTATATATACAAAGGATATGCAAGATGGAAATGAACGCTATATTGAAAGAAATATATACGTTGACGATATTGATAGAGAATATACCCGTATAACAACTCAACGTAGTTCAAATAAAAATTCCCATATTCAAAACCAAGAGGATATCGATGCAGATTCCATTCATAGACATGAATTGGAACGTGGGTCGGATGTTGAATATCTCAAATTAGAATCAGATAGAATGTCAAATGCTAAGAGCGGTAGTCGTCACAATTTACAAATCGAAGACGGTGTACACAGGGATCAAAAATCATTTAACCAAAATCGTGATCAAATGTTTATCAAAGAAGGTAACACTGAAATATTACGATTGGTTACAAGGGATGGCGATGACGAAGAAAGATATGTGAATCTTCCAGCAGGTCAGCGTATTCGACCCGTCACAATGATTCCTCAACAATATGTTGTTGTAGACAGCGGTAAAGATATCTTAATGCAGAGATTTATTGCAGATCAGGGTGATGAAGCAAAAAATATACGATTAAAACTAGAAAATAATCAAGAATTAGATCAAAATAAGTATACTGAAGAGTATATTGAGAGAAATATTGTACAAAATCCACAGTATAAAATGGGAAATCAAAGATATAATTACAATACTGTTCATCATGTAATGAATAGTGGAGATTATCAAAATATAGAACATCCTATTCCCGGCAGTGTTCAACCTATACGCACAGATCATGAGTTAATCAATGGTAATTTAAAAGATGGTTATCCAATCACTTCTCATTCGCATCTACATCATGATTTACTAGAAACGTCACTGCGACAACAAAATGAACTTTTGAGACAAATATTGTTGGAAAAAGGAAAACTTCAACAATACCACGATGCATCATCGCAATTTGAAGTTAAGTTAGAAACTCAAAGTTTGCCAGGACATTCCGTAATGGCAACACAAACAGATTGCCATATTAGTACACAAACTGAGCCGTATTGTTTAAGACCGGCACGAAGAAAAGCTCGCAGTGATGTTGACGAATCATACAGCGAGGAAGAGTATGAAATGCTTATCGATAATAGTCCCAAAGAAATACATTGGATTAGACGCAAAAAACCCAAACGAAGAAAAGCAAAATTTAAAGAAGAAAACCCAAATAAATGTGTTAAAGTTGATGAAATAAAGAGAAAAATTAGAACGCCAATATTAGAAGAAGCGGAAATAGCACTAGAAAATGAAATAGATGCGAAAAAATCGAAAGAGGAATTTCATAAAGTATACGGTGAGACTAAAACAAGCATGTTAAGAAAGTTGAAAAATGAACCTCGTTTACGCAGAGAGAAGAGAGTCAAAGGAATGGATAGACCTGTTAGATCTGCATTGAAAAAAGATGTATTGTTAGAAATATCAAATTCATTAGATGAAGAGTCGAATGGTAAAGAAAAACGACCGAAATTAGTTAGACAAACGGCTAGTACAAAATATAACGATAGCGATGAATCTTTTTCTGATGAAAATAATGAAAATTATAAACATAATTCTAGAAGAAATTCAAATGATTTCACCGATGATAGTTTAGAAGAAGAAATAAGCGAAAGTAAAAAGTCAGTTAATAGAGATTCGGCATCGAGTAAAGATAAACGTAACTTAATATTCTCTCGGCAAGGTTCTTCTACAGATGCCAAAGATATTACAATTTCCAATAATGATGTTGACAAAATAAGCATCAACCATAATTCTTCAGGAAGTAGTAAACCATCATCGTTAGATAAAGATGATGTAGACATTTCTAATGATAAAGAAATTGAAGTAGATCTGACATTGAATAAGAATAATTTACAAAATTTGTCAGCTTCTGATTTGATAGCATCCCAAGAAGGACATAAAATTAGTTCCAAATCAAAACATATTGAGAGCGATCATAAAAAAATTACTGATAAGAATGTTGATGTTAGTAAAAGTGTTCCTAGATATATGCAATGGTACAATAATAAAAATGGGGTACCCCCAAGTACAAAACCGAGCGATGTTAAAGTTGCTCCTGCAAAACCAAAACGTAATATTATTAATAAAAATATTAAAAATACAAATGTTAAAGAAACTAATGAAATCGATACCAAAATAATCAATGATTCTAATAAAAAGCAACTTTTAAAACAAACCTCTGTTGAAAAAGCAACAAAATCCAATGACAAGGATGTAAAAAAAAATAATAAATCAGATAGTAAAGAAAAATTACATCCTCGCTTGGTGAAAGAGGAAAAAGTTAAACCGGTTCCCGAAGGACCTCTACCAGATAGTCATCCGCTTCTACAACATTCCGAGCATCGATATGAACACGACTATCATAATCAAAATCCAATGTGCTTCGTTCAACCAACTCATCTTCCACAATATTTGGGTGCACAACCGCTCTTAGCTGGACAGCACGTTATTCAAACTCAACCGCTTTACATTAACCAAATTCCTATCAATTCTTATCCGGTCCAGAATGTCTCATCTCAAAACGGACTACCGACAACAGTTTACTTGAACCCCTCGCCGATCGATATGTCTAACATGACCAATAGAACTCAATCTGTTGAAATAATCCACGACAACGTTGAATCTTTTAAAAGTAAAGATAACAAGATAACGGTATCGACGACCGATTTAAACAATTCAGATACCAATATATTAGTTAAACACATAAAAACAATTGAAGACGACGATTCGGGCATAGCCATGACGTCTCTTCTAGCCGGGCATCATAACAACGTGAAACGTTTGCCGATAACCGAAAAACAGAGCGTTTTTACAATCGCCTACAACGATGTCCAGACAAAACAATTAAGACCTGACAGCAGCACTCCGTCCTTTTAGCCACTCGAATTATTTGTAAATAATTTTATTTTATATTTTTATATTGATAAATTTAATCGAACAAAACTATGTAAATACTGTAACTATCTATAAAATTTGTACATAGCTATAAATATTGTAAATTGAATAGCGTATATATTTGTTGAAAAATGTGATCATAGATAAATATTTTTTAATCTAAGTATGTTATCGTCGATAAATTTATATACATATGAATTTTTTACATATTGTCATCATAACTAACATGAAATTATACATGACAAAAAATAAATAATGAATTATATATGTTTTTTAATTTGTTTTATTATAATCCAAGTGTAATCATTAGAAATATGACATATATCATTACAATTTTGTTAATTATGACTTGTAGTCAGCAATATGTTACATACTGACTGACATTGTTGACATTCTATTATGCCAAGGAATGAATTCTTTTTTAAGCTAGCAATATTTTTTTTTGTTTCTTTATATTAGTTACATTAGTTGTTTATAACGATTTTTTATATTTAGCAAACATAATGGTTACATATTTTGATAATTTATAGTCCTGTTTGAGCAAGTGTATTTACTAATAAAATTGTTGACCTAGTAATTAAAACACGCAGGCGGCAAATATTAAATATATGTTTCATCATCGTTCTGTGTGAAAAAAAAGTTATAGTATATACAAACTAAATGCATTCGCTTCAGCGCAGAGTTTAGCACACCGATGTTAACCCTTTCGTTGCTTTTTTTTTATTTAATTTTAATCCTATCAACGCGGCGCGCTAGACACCCATGTACACACAATTCGGGAATGCAACGCGACGCGACTGACATTCATGACTGCGATTTTAACTTGTATTTACAAGTAGAGTGAATTATGTCTTTGTTATTTTTTAAAAATCAGTCACAAACACTGCTAACAAAAAATTAACGACCAAGCACAAGAAAGGTAAAGAAAGCAATAAAAAAATAAATTGAAACATATCACTATCACTAGTTTTACAGTGAAACCACAAATTAAAACACAGCCCTGTTCTCATTTTGACAGCACGCACATTAGTATGGGACGCGCTTAACATTTTTTAAGCACTTAGATTTATTATTACGAAAATAAAATGAAACAAGTTTATTTTTTAAATGAAGGTGGAAGAATATATCCTAGTTCACTTAGTTTACATAGTTTTCTGATAGGAAGATGGTATATTATAGCAGTAAAACTGTGCAAATAAATCACTTCGCCGAAAAAGTATGGTAAAATATGGTACTTCCCTAAATCTATGTTCGTTTGGCGCGTTTACTCCTGTGAATCTGAGTGTTTATTGGCAGTAAAACACTGTCTAGGCAATCAATACGATTTTAAGGGCTGCGTAAAACATTATTGAATTATTATTAACCAGTTCAGTGACATGAGTACACCGGTGTACGCTATGCGGATTGGTCACCATTCCCAAACGTATTTTTTAATTATTTGTTCCTTTACAAATTCGTTAGATATTTTATATCATGTTGTAGTGACATCTATTACGGATATTATTACATACTAAAAATCATACATACAAAATAAATACATACTAAAAAAGGGATTACAACTTGTTAAAAAATCCATGGCACTGAACCGGTTAATAGCCTAATTAAACGCTATTTCGTTTAGCATTTGTCTTCTAAGAACTCATCATGAATTATAATTATACTGTTTTTTATACGGTAGATACCTTCCACCAAAAATCGCATTATTTTCGTGGTATAGAAATCGCGTAAAAAAATAAAATTAAAACCTGACAAATTATATTATGGCTTGTAGGAAACATGCATATATTAATATATCGATAATACAAGTTAACCGCGACTGAGCTAAGTTAGTAGTCGGATAGGTGTCCTGCGAAAACTATGAATTCAGGGAATTCTTTATAACACTGGCCAGGGGGTGTTTATGTAAGAGGAAGATACCCATTACCTCCACATGTTTTATAAAACATTATTTATGTGGGTAGTTTGGCGCGATGGAATTAATTAATTTAATGCCATCTATCCTTCGTTAAATAAATAATTATACAACAAATAATATAAAATTTCAATCCTACTGAAATAATAAAAATTAATCTGTGTCGTGGTTTGATGCTTGGGGGAATTTTAGTGTGAGAGACTCATTCCCGTTCCATCTTTAGAGTCTTTAGAATGTTTATCGAATCTTTAGCAAATATTTATATGGACGAATGGCACTTTGGAATCTTTCTGTTATGCCATTTTAGCAAATATCATTTATACATAGACATTTTAATTAAGAAAAAAAACATACTTACATCCTGTCTAATATTGTTGAATCTCTTCTGATTATAAAATCTGTTACACTTTTTATTTCACAAGTTATATATACATTTCTAGATATCCAATCATACAAAACTGCACTTCGTTTTAAATTGGGATCGTAAGTGAAAAAATGCTGTTCATTATCAAATTGCAAGCCCTCGTGAATTAAAGTAGCCGTGCTGTTGATAGATTTCACCGTTTTGTTTACCTTTATACGCAACAAATAATTCATTTATAAATATAGTATTGTTATTTCAAATCCGCGTAAAAAAGAATTGAATTTACACTCAACTCTATTTCTACACGATTTTGAAATACCACGGTCTTAAAATATCACTTTTTACATAATTATTTTACACCGCTTTTTGTGGAACGTATCCACCGTGTAAAAAAGAGTTGGTTGTACATGTTTGACTACTATGATAGAGTTGAGCGCATATTACTAATGTCTTATAAACGTGATCGATGAACTTTTCGATACCGGTTGTATTGATAGTTTATATAAAGTTTGTTTTAAGTTGTTAATTGTCTCCATGTTTTTCTTATGCGTTCGGTGTCTATTGGATCGCGATTGCTTACCGTTTGCGGAAGTAACGTAGCAGCGGGGGTCTAAATCGACGAAGTTTCGAGGCTGGGGCACTTCGCATCTTCGTCGAATTTTATTCGTCCAAGTTTCACCGGTCGCGGAAGTTACGCAAGAAATACCAAATAATTAATTCGCTCGTTCGAAAGCGGAGTAAAGATACGAGGGTGGGGAGAAGGGGATTCGGCGACACGTGTATGCATGTGTGGTGGTGCACACACGGGGCCACGCCCCGCGACACTCCCCTTCACGTGTGGCATGTGTGGGCGCGACCCTCCTCGCCGCGTGCTCTCCTAATACAAAACTCACATGTCCCGGTTCACTACTGAGGAAGCACATGGGAGTCGAAACAGGAGAGAGAGAGGGAAAAACGCGGCGGCCGGTCGGCGACCCATCGCTGGCCGCGTGGCGCTATTTGCCGGCGGAGCCGCGGCCCGGCGCGCAGAGCCGCGAGGAGCCGTCGCGAGCCACAGCCGCTCGGTTCGAGTCTCCGCTAGAAGCCGCGGCTCGCCGACAGATGCTACATGCGCAGCCACCGACATTCGACTCTCGACTTTGCATATCCAATCCTCCATATTCCTATTTTGATAGAAACAAAGAAAATATACTGTTTTGAACTATCTCGCGAAATTCAATGGCCCCGAATGTACATACACACACTGTCCAACTTATATATTATATTCTTATTCGCTTATTATTGTTTTCATAAGGCGGTACTTCTATTGTTTCATCTATTGAATATTTATTGTTTTAGCATATCACAATCTAACTGTGCCGTTATTGTCATATTTAAGAATTTTATATTGAATAATTTCC
Organism: Philopotamus ludificatus; assembly: GCA_022495035.1. NCBI lineage: Eukaryota > Metazoa > Arthropoda > Insecta > Trichoptera > Philopotamidae > Philopotamus > Philopotamus ludificatus. The sequence continues at coordinate 21,587 of JAGXCT010035357.1, forward strand.
TTACATTTCCAGTCGTACCTACGTTCGAGTCACTGTCAAAGCGATATTCGAGTACGTAACCCACTTCTCATCCCCTGTCACAAGATGTCGAAGAAAGGTTGAATTTTCCTCCAATTTTATTAATTCTTGACACTTTTGAACCCGTACATATTTCATGACATCCTGTTTATGAATCATGGCAATACTTTTTAAATGTTCATACACTTTTAAGTTTGAACCAAGTTAAGAGTATCCGACTGTATTACTTGATAGAATATTTTTTCTTAAACCGTCAAGTGTACTCAAGTATTGTTTACGCGATTTAATAAAATTTATTTCTTACGCGATAAAATACGCGATTTATTTCTGGTCCCCCTAAGTATTATTAGTTAATTTTTTTAAAAGTCGTGAAACGATTAATTATTTTTGTACTACTTTTTTTTATTATATATAAACTGTTAATCCACTTTCCCCCATTTTTGAGGAACGTGACAGTGTCCAAGATTGCCCTAATGGAGGATCTTGGACATGGTTTTCATGGGAATATATAGTGCAGTGGTTTTCCGTTGCCTTCATATGTTTTTGTTTGTTTTTGGAGCGCTTCCCTTTCGGGTCTATCTCCTTCACGATTTAGTGTTTTACTTAACCCCTAAATAATCTATTTATTTGCCGCAACGTACGTCCTGGGCAAATTTACCCAATGCATGATTTTACCCTGCAATAAAAAGTGATTTTAATTAATAAATTATTTAGGTTTTAGGATATTGTTTGTTGGTCAACTATGCGTTGTACATTTGTTAGTTAATTCCGTTGCCTTCTGCACCGCAGTGATTGTTTATACTAAAGAGCGCTGCTGCCCGCTTTCCAGCTTATGTTTTTGACAATTCATTTTTTGTGAAATGAAGGTCGTCATCCCACGCCTCCTGTTGACCAGCGTCACTCAGAATTCTTCGGAATGGTCACCCATCCGAATACTATGTGCGCTCAGTAGCAGTTAACTTGACAATCACAAATCGATTGTCCTTCAAGCTATGACTGGCCTTAGTTCAATAAAATTAGTTCAATAGAATGAGCAAAATTCCCTATACTCGTAATCCATAAAACTTTGTAAAAATGTTTTTCATTTTCTGGGTTTTTTAACCCTTTGGATGTCGAGCCTACGAGAGGGCTATGCCAAAAATACCTACTATTTTCAAATAAACGTTTTTACAATTTGCTCCAACAAAAAATGGGCGTACTCATATTTATTGTTACCATAATAAACGATACACCATTGCGTCGATACCAAAGCAATCGATACTAATTAGATAGAGCGAACTGTACCCTAAGATTACTCTGGACATTTCTTAGCTAAAGTGACCTGTCATTTTATTACTATTATTAAATAAAAACAAATTAATCCCCAAACAAAAAAAGTATCGGATCTCTAACTAATTTATCACCAGCAGAACCAGTATTACCTGGGAAGGAAACCCCTAAACTGAAGGCCGATACCGGCCTAACATTGATACTTTCGTAACTCTTTCTTCTAACGATGGGTCTACCCTTTTTGGATGGGATTTTCTCATAATGATAGAAACTCTCGTTTGCGACTTATTTATTACATGCCGACAACGACTAGAGAAAATATGAATGATACAAACCCCCTCGGACACCAACAATGGTTGAAAATACATGTCTTATTCTAACAATGGTCAAGAGATGGAAAATTCTTTATAAAAAAACTCGAGGCGGATTTTGCCACCGCCATATGGACACAAAAAGGGAACCTTCACGACTCGTGTGAGAGCCAGGTTCCTTTGGTTTCGACTGCCATTCGAGAATCTGGTAAAGCCCAAACGCTCAGCGAGTGAGTGTCTCGTAGCTGGCAAATGATCATCTTCATTTGCCAAAACCTACAATAAACCATCAAGTAATCCTAATGATCCTAATAGAAAGTGTTAACTTTCTTTACTAACTTTGTTGCTAGAACAGTTTAATATGGATAGAATAAAATGCAAAAACAGAGTTATAATTTATTTATTATTAAAAAAAAATTCGAAATCTACATACCTACAAAGCAGTAGTTTAATATATAATAATTCTAAAAAAATATTTAGGTTAGATTGACACCTTAATTTTTCATTATCGAGTATCCGATCCACATTTGATGATCATTTAAGATTCGATTTATGCTATATTTTAGGAACCAACCCATCACATCGATATCTGTTATTTTTAAATTTGAAACTTGATATTGTTTTGATTAAATATACGTTTTTGACGCACGCAGCTGTTTAAATAAAATAGTACAGCGTTTGGAATGCCACCAAATGTTTCACTCGTCACTGCATTATGCATTTTTTAATAGTTGGCAATGCTTAGAATTGATATACAAAATCCACATTTCATCATCTGTGAGAATTATGATATAGTGCATTAAGCTGATGATTTATGGCATCCATCATGTGAGTAAAATTATAGTATATTTAATAAACAGCGATGTGGAATATTCAGTGAAGTAAACAGTAATGTGTTTTCTTGATGATTGATGAATGTGACTGGTGTGTAGACACAGCGCTGAAACATCACCTCGGTAATTAGAATTATATACATGTGTTATCTATCATTCTAAAATAAATATATTTATTTATTCAGTTATTTTACGTAAAACTGTAAAATACGAGAATGACATAGTAAGCACCTGAAAATATTCAAGAATGAGATAAAAAAAAGATATAAATATATTACATATTTAAAGAAAATTGCATACGTACGCATTTAAATAATTCAACAGTCATTTTATAAAACGGACTCGCTGATAATATGATTTGAATCTGTGACCTATGGATGATGAAACCGATACTCTTCTGCGTGACAGCATCACATCCTACCCAATTACAACCATACACAGCATCACCGACCGACAGTAGCTGTTGTTATAAAACGATAATGTTATAATAGCGGATGGAATGCGTTCTGCGTACTCACCAACAGTCTTGCAGAGTCCGCGTACCAGCAGAACATAAAGAACTGAACCGTCACGCTGCAGAAGTACTCGACCAGACTCCACACCTTCATCGCCGTACCTGCTCCGGTTATCTGCAATCATGTTATGCTTCCCTGGTACAAATCTGCGCACAAATGTGAGCAAGTTGGGCGTCCCTTTCACAGTCAGACAACAAAGTGGCTGACTGCACCGCAAGACTTATCAAAAAGTTGTTAATAAAATGTATTGTAACTTACCTTACTCGCTTGAAAAGCCACATTGCACAATACCAATAGTGTTTTCATCATTTGAAGAAACATGATGGGCCAAAATAACTTTTCCATTTGTGCTAAAACACTACAAAAAAATGCTTCAGTCATGTCAAACAGCATAATAAGTTTTTAACAACTTACTTAATAATTGTCTGATGGTATTTTACGACTTTCCGCAATTTTTTTTCGATTGCATCGATTTTGTGTGAAATTACGAAAATCAAATATTCAACATGTGCACAAATCATCATAAGAACGCTCAAATAAAATGCATCAAAAACGCATGTAATGACGATGCTACTTAATCCGCCAATAATTTGCACATAATATGATAAAGCATAAATTGCGTCAGATGTGTCATACGGCGTCCATGCTACGAACGGCAATTTTTTATCAGATGTGTGATTTACTAAATGTTTCTGCGAATATTGCAATAATATCGGATTAAGACACCAATGTAAAACGCCATAGATGCAAAACGAAAGCCAGACATAAGTCAATGCTATTGATTTTTTTTTCCATGGATTAAATATTTTTTTCAACGCCATACCATCTCCGTATATATTCACGCAAATTTTATTGCAATTTTCGAATAATTTAATAAAATCGCAAATTTTTCTTTGTATGATGATGAACCATAACCATTTACAGAATCCTTCAATGTGAACGCATAATGGTCCAATTATTGCAGTGCAGATTTCTATGTTTGGCCAGGATATTAAAATCATGATCACTTCCAATACGATCAATATAAAGGTATGTAAAATCATGATGCTATTGACTATGAATGTCATCTCATTGAGTTTCTTTGAACGATGAAAAGGAAACAAGCCAGTCCATGATAATAAAAAATAATTTAATTTCAATAAATCCATGGCGGAGCTATGGCGGATTTTAGAGAAATGCATTCGTTTTATATCAGTGTTTCAAATCAAACTGTGGTAAATAACATTTTTATATTATTTGAAATTAAAATAAATAAAATTTCATTTTGGAAAAATAGTCATTTTAAATCTAACGGCTTGACAACAGCAACGATCGATATCAAAAATATTTGAATTCATGCCGCGAATAAAGTGGTAACTAACAAAAGTTGTGCTTTACAAGAAAAACACTTACATACAACATTTTTTTTAAATCAGAAGATATGTTTTTACACACACCCGTTTAATTTAAAAATAAAAAAAATACCAAAACATATACAAAATACGAAAATCACTTGTACATGTGGAATAACGTGGTACGCGAATGTAGTTTCAATTCTTACATAAAAATATTGTTAAAGAAAAATATATTTTCAACAAAATCAGATATGTATGTCAGTTGCCACATTATTCCATTAACATCTTCTGGTCTTGTTTTCAAAAAAGGGCACCCATCCAGCTACCTCAACGTAAAACGATGCAAGGGATCGAGAGCCTCTCAATATTTAGGGAACCTTTAAGGCTCTTGAATTTTTCTAAAAAAATCAAAAATTTAAACCAATGAAATGAAAGAGAAAAACGTATACAAATTAGGATATTTATTTGTATTTTGCAAATTTCAATAGGCATCCAAAATATTAAAAATATTATATGCAATGATTTTAATCAGCGATTGATTTAAATACATACATCCATATTAAAATTAGGTCAGCTTTTGAATAAACATCGAAAATTTCCCGCTGTGCGGCTTACTATTTTAAAGATTAATTAAAAATCATCATTTTCTCATTATGCGGTTTGCTTAAAATCTCGCATTTCTTTTCATTTATTAAATTAAAAACTATTAAGAATTTCTTTCAAAATTTCTAGCTATGGCACTCCTCGAAACCCCGTTATTCCACTGAGCGCAAAAATCAAACGAAGAATATTTTTATAGAGGGGCGAAAGTCGTAACCACATAGCATGTTATTCCACAAAAACTTTTTTTTTTAAATGTTAGTTACCACCTTATTCGCGGCACATATTCGTTTTCTCTAATAATTGATTTATATTAATATACTTTATACGTAAAATGTTTTACATCTGCGATTTATATGGTAATTAACAATCTCAGTATGCAATTACAAAGGATATATTAAATTTTACCATGAATGCGAATATGCATAATAACAATGATTTAAATATCCATTTAATTATATAGAAATCAAGAACCATATGTATTATAGTATGTATGTATGTATGTAAAAATCCACATGTTTTTTTTATTTGATTTGACGATAATACGGAATTCGTCGTAAAATCAAGCAACCGCACATTGTATGAGCGTTGGAGTGCTAAAGACTAGATTTACATATCAGGCAATCATGAGTCGAGTGCCGTTGAAGAAAAGAGAAAGAATCAGTAAATCAGTACGGCTTACCTTGTCTCGCGTATAACCCGTTAAACAACGAATTTTCAAGAAAATTTTCATTTTACGTTCGGATTCTTACGAATATGGCACATTTTACGAATCAACAAAGATCAGAATCAACATCCGAATCATGCTTTTAATTGTCATATATATATTTTGATTCAATCAAATTTGATTTAATTAATTATTAATTAAATAATATCGCAGGGTTAGATTAAACAGATTTACAAAACTGTTAAATTGCATGAATTCCTGATACAACTTCGGTTTAAATCCTTGGTTAGAATCGTTGCTCCAACGCGTGGGGTATTTCACAAATTTTTATTTTATTTATTTAACGTAATCTCAAAATTAATAAACGCATTATATGACGACTAAATCCATGATTTATTTATTTAGCTAATCTTGTGCGTGTTATTCAGTTTTTATTGTAATAAATGAATAAATTAAAATGTAAGCGAGCAACGTTTACGTTTCGTAGAATCAAACCAATTCAGTCAGTGCAGAACCTCGAATGAAATCGGAAGTTCGTTTGTCAGCTGTCGTCAAAATCGTAACAGGCATTTCTAACGGGAGCGCAGAAATGCAAGAAGCTGCTAGATAACGACCTCACAATGGAAAATATCTTCACGTTAAATATAATCATGACATATTATTTTAACAAAAAATCACATGTTTATATTACACATATTATTTTCAATGATAATGAGTATTTTGTATGTTTTTTTCAGAATCTTGTATCATAATATATTCATTTTAATACATACTAGACTAGCGGAAAATTTGAGAAGCAAAAGGAAAATTTTATGAACTCATACTCAAACCATTTCAGATTTAAATAGTTTTTTACAATGATCTATAGATGCCACTTAAATATTTATATATTATGCTGTAATGTTACGATTATACAGCATAATATACTGCGTAGTAGTGGATGTGTTTATTTGTTATTTTATTTTATTATTAGTGTTTTTTTTTTAACTTTTTTGAATATTTCATGGCTTATTAATCTGAAATGAGTAATAAAAAAATGTCGACTTAGCGCAAGTTATTCCTTCCGACGGCACTCAATCATTTGGTTCACTTGCTTTCTTATTCACCTCATTTGCACAGATCGCTCATGCGAAAAATTATTTCTCTCTCTCGTTCTTATCCCAACAAAAACTTGGCAGAATGTTTTCTCTCCGCCACCCCCATAGGAGATTTTTTTTTATTTTCGACTCGACGAAAGTACGTTATTAGCGCTGTGTAAACAATAAGTACGAAATTTTGAATGGGAGCCATGCCTAAATACACTTTCATTTTTATTCAGACATTAAAATAAACAATGGGATGCGGATGTAAGCGTTCATTTTGAATACATTACTCGTCTACTGTGCATGAGCGTTCTTTTAAATCAACGGATTTCCAAAAAAAATCACCAAATGATAATAATAATATAAAAATAATAGAAATAATGCATTGCAGTGCGCGTTGACTGATTTTTTTACCTATTTAAATAAAAAACAATTTACATGATGATTCTTTATTGTTTTTTCTTATCATTATTAACAATTATTATTTTTAATTAACTTAAATGAAAAATTGAACGTGTAGTTCGATTTTGACAGCTGTGTCCCTTTCGCAGGACCACGACGAGGATAATGGCAAGGGTGATAAGTGCAGAATTCACACCCCCAGTTTCCCCTTCCTCTCTCACGGTCCACTGAACTGATCATAATAAAAACTGAGAAAGCGGGTGCGCAGCTTCAAGTTTGACCATAAATCCAAAAATCGGCCGAATTATACGCGACCCCATGGCTAAGAAACTTATAATTTCATTTCGCCTAACTCGAGCGGTTTGCTCTATGCAATTTTTTTTCGCCATAAATAATGGCAGTAAATTATGACAATGTATATTATTTCACGCCGCAACGTTCGCGATAATTCAGCGACTTAAATTCATGAAACGAATATTAAATATAAGCATCACATTGCGACTTAATGCGACAATTTTTGAATTATGAAATCGATCATAGATATTATTAGATCGATTTCAGACTATTCGATTTATATCATAAAATTAAACATTTGTTAAAAATAAAATGCTATTAAAACAAAATTAAAACGAGATCTATGTATTATATTTAAATATTGACTCAGAAAATTATCGATTATATTGTTAATATGTTTTTCTTTAATAATAAGAATACCTTTCTAACTCGCTGTGGTTCTTCAACGGATCTACATATAACGCGGGTTTAAGATACGAATTGATTAATTTTATCTCAAAATTATTAAATATATATTATATTTAGAGAACTTTCATAGTTTCCTATTATTTTACACGAATTTGCACAACGATTTTTATTATTATACCCCAGCACTAGATGTCGTTGCTGAAATGGCAATATAATTGTAATATTTATTGCTGATATCAAATGAGCACCGTTATACCGAATTAACATATTAAATAGATAAGCTAATTTATATTTTTAAGCTATATAAAAAGTTTTCTAATACGTGGTCACTATCCTTGGGGCTCATTTCTACACATTAAGACACCATTGTTTCCCCCTGCCCAAAATAATAAATGTCACAAGTTGCCCGAGGCGCTTCTGAAAACACGAAACGTTTATAATGAAAAAAAGGGAAAAGAAAACCAACTTATAAAGAACAGAAACCATGGACCAAATTAAAACGGCATCTTCCACCCTTATTTAGCCACACCCCTCAATTCCTTCTCCCGTCACACGGATTCTAATGCAAAAAAATATCTCATCCCACGTGAAATATACGCACGAATCAATCGAGTATATGTTAGATTTGATAGATGTCTCTTGAATTCGATTTTATATATTCGAGATGCATCGAGGACATTAGGGTTAATTTTAAACTCAATTCCCCGAAAAGCCATAACCCTACACTCTAACCCTTTCAAGTTTGACTCTTCGGGGGCTAATGATCTACGCAGAGAATGACCCTTGAATTAATTATATAATTTCGAGTATGCCTAATGGGTCCGAAAATAATTCCGGTATATAAATCGAAAGTATTATACTATATATTTTAATATGTACGAGTCCTTCCGTCTCTCCCCGTGAAATAATTAATCATGACACAACGTCCAATAAATTTTCACTCTGCAATTATATTCTTATTAGTTTATTTTTCTGATTTTTTGGCGACGACCCCCTGAGCTGTCGACCCCTCAGATAAGCAGTTTACTACCACCCACTTTTCAGCCTCTTTCAATAAACGTCATGTCATTGAAATCCACTTTTAATTTCGAACAAAAATAATTAATATCAATTAGTGGACGAGTCCAGAATTTTGCTCGAAGGGTCGCAAATTTATTTAAAAATATTTTTTTTATAAATACATACACAAACTTACGATTAAAAATGTTCATAACATTTGTTTTAATTAAAAAAAAGTAATGCAAATATCACATCTGTGCATTATACGAAACTTTACAAAAGTTGCGAATGAAATTCTGTATTATAAAAAGATTCTGAGCTTGAATTTAATATTAATTAAAAATATACACTGTATTACAATTCAAACGTTTTACATCTTTATTAAGTTTGAAGAGAGTTTTCTCCCCGAGAATTTCTTTTTTAATTAATTATTGAGGTGAATTGTCTTTCAAGATGCCGAAGTCTATGTAGATAAGTACTTAAAAAAGAACAGTGTGATGGCACTTAATTTAATACGTACTCTGACGATGCAAGGGTAGACTTATATTTTATTTATTTAAATTATGAATATTTTTTCAGCTGACAATACATTATTTTAAACAGATTGGGGAATAATCGCATTTCCTGTATAATTTCACCCTTTTTCTAATAATTTTCCGGGGGTGGTCTTTCTTTTAAAACCCCTTTTTCTCGCCTGTCAATATTAACCCTGAATGAAGCCGAAATTAAGGCGAATATTAAAACTTTTTATTCATTGTCAGCTGCAATTATTTTTCCCATAAAATAAATAATGACGCTTTTAGAGAAATCGTAATTTTTTTTTTGAGTCGCCACAACTCGATAATTTATTGGCGAACCCAAATGAAGAAATACGTTTTGCATTGCAAATGATGGTCGCTAAAAAGCTTCAAAGTCACCGCGGTGGTGCAAATTTTAATTACTACCTTTAAATTTAAAATCTCCTTTGTCGAGATCGCGGCTTGATTCATAGGTCGATGGTTCCCGTTCTAGATAAATATGAACAGTTGGAAAAGAGAATCTAAAAGAATGCAATTGTTATGTTTTTTCCAAAAATATTTTTTTATGTTCTTCTATGATTAGGACCTAATTAAATCATATTAATTTAATTTCTTTAATATATATTTAATTTTATATAATTAATAATTAAGTAAAATTAAAAATAAATAGGTAATGAACTATAAATAAATAAATAAATTGACAATTAGTTTTTCTTCATAATGTTCAAATATGCTATAAAAATTCTGCTTGAACAAGAATATTGTTTGGAGATTTATTTTTAAAATTCGTATATTTAAATAAATTCATTATAAAAATAACATTTCCCATGGGTTGACTGTATCTTTCTCGGGGAAAATTACCAAAGCCATTTCGACAGGGGTAACGTAAAAAAGCATTCCTTCGCTAGAAATAAGAAATCATCGGCCATCTTCAAACCAAGATAATGAAACAAGGAGATGAGTCAGACGTTCGGATGAGATTTGAATATTAATTGCCATTGGGAAATGAATTAACGTTTTTGTTTTGGACCTGATTGCGGTGTCGGCGAAAATGTAACAGCGTCTCCATCCGAATTTAAAAAAACCCCACAATTTGCATAAATTTGTCGAGAAAAAAACCCGCAGTCGAATAATCAAGTATCATATTCATCGGAAAATTCTACGGAAATCAATCATGGAAAAAAATATCATTTGTCGTGAAAGTTTCTCTTTGATACCTCACTTGAGACATGGCGATCCATACTAAATAGCACAGGACCCTCTCGGTGACAGTTTGAATAGAAAATGCACCCAATCGTTCCCCTGGACGGAAGTGACCAAAGTGAAGATATTGAAACTTGAATGGCTTCGTGGGGGAATGTGAAATTTGTCCTAAGAGACGCATTTCTACATAGGATCGTCCCATTATTATAATGTTATATAAAAATAAAAATATTAATACAAATTGTTTAATTTAATAGAAATCTGCCTTGTGTGCAAATGTGTATTTTCACAGACGTCAAAAATTTGCATACCAACATGTGTGCCTTTCTGTAGCCGAGGGGGGCAAATTTCCAGATGAAACTATTTGCATAAAATCGTGCTAAATTACTAAATAAACACGTTTAATAATATGGGCTTCGCCAATTTTACTGAGTCAATCAAGAGATACATTATCAATGGATTGCCAAACAAACCCTTGGGGAGAAGCGGGGGCCGCGTCGGAGGCGGGATGGACCCGGGGGAGGGTCGGTGGTAGTGTTGTCTTAGTAAGCACGGGCATCCGGTCAAGTAAACAACGCGAGATAATGGAGTCTCCTGGACACACTTACAAATGTACGTGTCTGAGGGGCATCAATCCAAGAGACACAGTGGGATCATAAACAATTTAAATAAAATTAAATAATGCATATATATCTATGATGTATTGCTATGAATTTTAAGATGTATAAAATATATAAATTCAAAATGGCTGAAAAATAAATAAATACATGTATGATTTTAAACATTTACAAGATTTGAATAAAACAAACTTTTTGTTTTTTTTTTCAGAAAATATTTATTTATTCAAAATAATACTCATCATACATTACACACTTTTCCCATATTCGAATCACTTCTGAAACATAATTTTCGGTATGGCGTTAAACTCCTTCACCCATGCTGTGTTTATCATATTAACAAAATGTTGTTCTTTGGTGGATTTTTCACAGTAGAGATAAGAAAAGAGTTTTGTTGTTCGCCAAAAAATCATTCTACATTAGCCATTTTTTTCAGCAATACATGAGTACACACATATATATGATATATTTTATGAAAATCATTGGAGTTTACAAATATGTATGTGGCGAGATATGAATATGATCAAAAACTGGAGAAACCAAAACAAATATTGAAACTAACACAGCCAAGGATCTGGAGTGCCAGAGAACCATGTAAATCAAATTATGGACTACAGCCTGACAAAAGTTTACAGCTGAATTCTGAGACATCATTATCAGTGCCAAATATTAATCAGCTATGCATGTGAATTTTTGATTAATGTGTTAAAATTTAAATTATATTATTTTATTCCCGGTTTGTAATGTACTATTTTATACATAAATTGATACAATAATATAAATAATACAATTCAAGGCAAAACAATTAAAACCAGAAATATATATTTTATGATAATAGTCGAGTGTTGTCGCGTGTCGGAATCAGACGTGGCGGCGATAGAGGTTGGGCACAACCATAGTTTCGTGGATTCTACGGAGCTATGAGTGGCCAGGCCGCTATTCAGGCCAATTCAGTGACGTGTGTGCTGCTAGAGGTGCCCGTAGCACCGTAAATTAAATACGAATTGGCCCTTACCTCGTTTGATTATTATTGTTACAATCCACACGCATCAGCTCGGTTCCCGGGCTTTGGTTGGCGACCTGACCCGTATTCGTAGAGCCAAGATAACATGGAGAACGTCTGTCGCAGTCATGACATCATGGTTGCGACGGAGGTGCCTCCAGGTGGCAAAGACCCGCCTCAGGGTTAATATGCCACTTAAATAAATTAATAAATGATAATAATGTAACATATGTATATAAGCAAAACAAATTCATAATAATATCACGTTTAAAGCGTATAGGATTTTGGCTACATTTATTAATAATTAATAAAGATGAAAGTTTCCTCTAATTAATAAAATATCCTCCAATGTATTTTATTTAAACTAGCGGTGCCAAAGGAGTATATTGGTTAACCCTATTTTTTATTTTTCTCGAATAATTCGCTTAATATATAATAAATCCTACATGTCACACATTTGTTGTATTTGTCTAAAAAAAGTCTAAAGAATAAATATTATAAATAATCATTGTCCTTTATTGTCCGAGATTCTGAAAAAAATTAATAAAAAGAACAATAATAGCTGCTGTTGACATGCACAGCATGTTTTTTCTCGCTCGCATATGATATGATGTGCCGAGTGCAAGTGAAACGTGCGAGAGACACGTGTTGCGAGAGCATAATTAGTTAAAAAAATCCATAATGTCGACCAAATTATAAAGCAAATCATGAATACTATTTTTATTGTTAGATTCTTTTTTTTTTAAAAAAATATGATGAAGAATTCATTAATATCTCAACTTGAAATGCTTGGAGTATCTGAGATACCCCCTTCGGACAATGCGGTTGTTTTCGAGCCTCCGTGGCGGATATGTTAATTATATCTATTATCTCGCGGAATATACTTTAAATCAGAGAAAGAGTTAAGGGAATCTATGTTTTCCTATTTCTAAATCTTTACGTCTAAAAAATCCCTTGTCATCTATGTAACAAAGTAACAATGCGATTAAACTAGAGTCTGAATAATTTCTGGAACTTACAATATGTGCTGAACTGAAATAAATCGATATTTTTTTCTTTTCAGTTCCTTTTCGAAGCAGTCCCTGGTATTAATTAAAAAATAAACATTAAAAAATCATTATTAATAAAATTCATAGAAAAACAGCCAAATTCCTGGATAAATATAAAAGGGATTCATTTTTACATCAGGTGTCATGGCTTGTAGGTAACAACATTATGTTTTGTTAATACAAGTTAACCGCAACTGACCTTTCGGTAAAATCTATGAATTCTAGGAAATCTTTATCGAATCAACATTTTTGAGTCATGTCTTTCATCCATTACCAAACAAATAAAATAATTAAAAACTACCGTTGGTACGTTGTATTCCATTAAAAATTATTAAATATTGCAATTAATAAGTCATTCGATTTTACGAGGATCCTTAGTCCTATTTTCCATATCTCTCATTTTAAATATTTTTTTTATAAAATAACTGTACAAGTTATGGTTAAAAATACTGAGAAGGAACATGGAATGCTTTTCAGACAAGGCTAATGTCTTTATATACTTTTTTATTTAGTTTTATTTCTTATTTTATATTTATCAATTGGAATATTTCAGTTTATTGTCTGTTTTCTGGTTGGCATTCTGCAATCGAATAGCATTTTTTTTATAAAATTGAATGTTACCGTGAGAAGCACTTGATTCTTTCTACAGGGAGAGTGCAGGAGGTGAGTCCCCATCATAAACAAACAAACCGAAAACCAAACAGGCGGCATTGCGCCTCTGATTTGGAATTCAAATCGCGCGCCTCGCCTTTTCTTCGTGCAATAATGCGAGAGGGTGACACCTCGAGTACGTAGACCAGACTCCAAATATTCACGACCGCACTTTTTTATTTTTCATTCTCTCCTATTAGACAGTCAGATTTCGATTGTAGCCAAGGACGACTCGCGAAAAAATTCAAAACAGTTAACCAAGTTTTTTAATAAATAAAGTTGTGAAAAACAAATACATTAAAAAAGCTTATGGACTTCTCAGGGATACGTAATACTTAGGAAGGTTATAGAATAAATCGTGTCCGTTACAATGAGATACCGAAGCTTAAGTTTTTATATTAAAATTTTCATATGATGAGGAAGTAAAGACAGCAGCAAATTAGTGTCTCGTGCTAAGACCAAATTTTTTTCTAATGAGAGAACAGGAAAACTTCAACGATAGATAGGTAGATTATTATAAATCAAGGTAAACTAAATTATATAAATATAAACCAAATGTTGGTACGCCATTGACGCAATAAAAAATGTGACAATATATATTATTCCCTGAACCAAAAATGTGTGAACCGGGAACTTTATGAGTCTCGGCCATATGATATATGACGACTGAAGCGAACCAGTGCACGGATGGCGGGGATGAAAATATAATATTATTTTTATGCACAGCCGAATTTTGCGATACATCACATTTCGCTAAACTCAAGATGACGATATACATTTTTTCGTAAATTTAAATTTTCGCAGATTCCATCGAGCCGTGCCCCGTGAAAATTCCCGGTTTACACTTGGCAATTTATTCGCAAAGCTGCCGCCGCCGCCGCCCATATTCGCAAATCCTCCAAAATCGAATGTGCCAGTAATAATATAAGATGGGGAAAAACGACCCGCGAGAAAATATGCAAGTCATGAAAAAAGTGCGACGAGATAAATTTGATATAAACACGAGGTGGCCCACCGGGACGCTGTTCACAGCCTCCTGGCTACGAGATATATCGACGAGCCGGAAAAAGGTTAAAAAAAAATACTCCACGGATATTGTTATTCTGCGATTGTCTCTGAATATAAAATATTATTATTGGGTTGCATTAGGGGTGTGGTGTTTTCCTTACACCTCCAGGAGCCACCCTTCAGTCACAGGCTGGCGCGGGGGGAGTAGGCGGGGGGCGATAGGTCGCCTATTGGAAAAAAACTCTTAAGAGGGGTCTTTGGAAAATATTGCTTTTGTTTTATACTTCGTTTAAAGTAAGAATTGATTTTGAAAACACTTTAAGATAACACACAGCGTCGATGTGGAATTTTAAACGCGTTGCTAAAATATTTACATCTGATAACCGAATCCAAGAATGTTTTAATTATCGCTGTATATGAGTTTAATTTAATTGACATGCATATTTACGTGTATAACCGATAATAGAGACACAGAGATAATTAAATATGTTTGTTCTAGAATAAACATACTAAAAATATTTATCTAGAACAACGTCTTCTTAAGATCTTAAATAGGTGATTGACTTATTGTTGACTGAAAATAAATTTAAAAACAATTATAAATTTGAATGTCAAACAAAATTATCATTATACAAAGTAGGGGAACTGATTCAAGTCCAACGCTTACCAACAATTTCGCCCACCCCCTCCATCCCGCCGCCGCGCCGCATCCATCCAATAGGCGACGCTGGTAGCGCTGACGGGCAGATAGTTCTCTTGCTCTACATCGCGCGGCGTAATTCTAAATATAAATTTATTTTATATTTCCATATATATATATAAATCATTATATATAATCAATACATATATATTGATATATAAACATATATATATATATATTGATGCACTTACCTATACATAATCAATAGACATATATATTAATAAATAAAAATGCTGCAGCTCTCCAGAGTTTATGGACAAGCTGCCCATTAATCTGCATATTTATCACGATTTCTAATTTTAATAAACTTAATAAATTTAATTTAAATGTTGAAAGATCTGAATCAGTTTCAATCGTTTCTCTTAAAATTGTTACTACATAGAAAATATGTCTTTTTCATGAGGTTGTTTTAATCATAAAAGAAAAATAAGAAAATTTTGTTTAGAAAGCAAGACAAATCTCATTCTAAATCATATTCTAAGCCAAACCAGATATTATGATTTTTAAATATTTAAGTAAAAATAAAACCTTGATCATACACATTAAAAAGGATGTATATTTTGATTATGATACTTACTACTTTATAATTAAAAAACGACTTATTTTTAGTTGGACACAATAGTGGTTGTTTTGTTAATTGACGTCCAATATGATTTTTTTAATTAATAACAAATTTTCATGATTGATAAAAAGTTCATTAAAGTTGCGAAGAATGAAGCTAGCATCAAAACCATATATTTTCTCGAAAAGAAGGGTTATATATTACGTAAGTCTATAAACATCTTCAATTCTAGAGCATATTAAGTTGGTGGGGATTCGGGATTCTGTGATGATAACTTCTTTATATTCTTCTTTGAGATACATTGTTATATTTCATCCTCAAATTAACAGAATTGGATTATAAAACAGCGAACGATTTCGAGCGACGCCAACTGTTGTCGAAGACGCCGCAGTCCTCCTCTCAATTAAGGTGACGCAATCATTGGAGCGAAAAGTTAACGGCCAGGATAACTGTGCGTGGAAGAGACCAGAAGTTCAAACACTCACCCCATCAGCCTCCACCCCCCAGTTTCTTAACGTATTTATACGAGTCCGAGGTAGCACAATGTTGTCTCATGTCCCCTACCTCACCCCATCCAAGAACAGATAACTGTCCTCCTCACCAGATAGAGATATCACCCCCCTACAACCACCGCTCCGCGCACTGAATTTTACGATCAAATTAATATGGCAAATTAATGCGTTCCGTGTCGGAATAATTTCCGCATAATGGCCATCCGCCTAGCACCTCTGAGAGCAAGAATGTTTTCCTAGGAGGTTTTATTGTTGTGGCCTCTCCGCCACCAGTTCGATAATTACCGATTACTGGTTTAATGCTTTCAGGGGGGGAAGTCAGAGTTTTACGTGTCGTCTGCGGTTTTTTCATGGCATTCCAAGTGTTGTCGCGGGACGTGCTTTGCAAATTTTTGCACTACAATGTCCGTTTTACAACTTTAAACTTTTGATGTCTTCATTTGCATAAACGCCACAATGGCACCGAGCAAACATATACTTGAACATTATTGATATGGTTGAATACGAAAGATGTTTGCTGTTCATTTACATGTTTGAATCAACATCTTTCGCCGCATATTCCTTTGAGAACAATACCGAAATTACCTTGCATATATTACCGAAATGCAAACATAACTGCTGTACCTTGTGAAAGCACTTTTCGCTCCTCGCATGTTATACATATAAGTTGGCGTATACCAATAGGCTTTAAACTCTCAAGTTATATTCGATGTCTTAAGAAACTACGCTCAAACATGCACGAGAAGCGAATCTATAACGTGGGGGTATACATGGGATCGGAGGAAAATAATTGCGATATTAATTTTGTTAGATTGTAACCAATTTGTAAACTATTAAATACTACCGATACGGTTCGTATTTCTTTTGGTAATGATTGGTGGACATCTAAAGCAAATCTTTAAAAAAATACATTTTAGCACCCTATTTCATATGGAAAGATTTGTGCCGGATAAGCATTTTTACGAAAATGTATGTTATACGAATTTTATCAAAACGATTGCGACCAAATAGATGTGATATTTACAGGGATATTTGAACTATTTGGCATTGTCAGAAATGGTACAGACAGTTTCGTAGTGCAAATTTTGATGTAAAAAATAACCCTCGAAGTGTGAGGGCAGTGAGTAATGAAATTAAGTGGAAAATGAGATGTTACAGCTTGAAGTTGGAGCAAATTTGTTCAAATTTATTTTACAAATAGTAAATACAGTCGAATACTTTTGGTCTAGAGCAGTGGTTCTTAACCTGGGTTCGATCGAACCCCAGGGGTTCGGTGAGTCAGTCTTCCAGGTTCGGCGGAGGTCAAAACACACACCCGACTTATTGTACAATATTATGAAAAATGATACGACGTATGATATAAGGGTTCGGTGAACGCGCAAATGAAACTGGTGGGGTTCAGTACCTCGAACAAGGTTAAGAACCACTGGTCTAGAGTGAAAAAATATTTAAAAATGTTTCATAAGCAGAGTGTTTTGACACCGCATCATTTAAATGTTGAAAGCAAATATGTGCAGGTTCAATTATTTCAGGAATTATTACAATTAGGGAAAAATTTAAAATTTCTTCTACATGTTGTAATAAGAGATGAGAAGTGGGTTATTTACTCGAACCAATGTCGCAGAACAGTGGCTCTCTAAAAAGCAGGTGCCACTGGCTACGCCTAAAATGATCGTAAGGGTAAAAAATGTAATTTTGTTTCTATGGTGGAATTGTAAAGGAATTATTTATTATATGACTGTTAAATATGGCATAGCTCTATTAGGATAAGTTAGAACGATTAAGAGAAGCAACTCGTGAAAAAAGACTCAAAATATTCAATAGAAAAACATATTTTTCACACGATAATGCGTAACCTCTTACAGCTAAAATTACTTAGGACAAATTTATGGAATGCGATTGGAATGTAATTGTTCATCCACCATATTTAGCCAATCTTGCTCAATCGGATTACCATTTATTTAATCAATGCAGCAGTTTTCATGCTAGAAAATTTTAAAGAACATGGAAGAATTGAAAACTTGTCTCAACCCCTTTTTCATTCAAATCAAAAGACTTTTATGCAAATGGCATACTAAAATTACTGAAAAGATTCAGAGAAGTTATAACTACCCAGGAAGAATATAGCTAAATACCTATATATTCTTGTAATTGAATTTTTATTTTAAACATTTCCGTTAGGCACCTCTTATAAGATTGAATATTGTTTTTTTTGTAATTAATGAATAAATCTTTTATTTAAGTAGTAGAGTTGATAAAGTTCTAGATGCTGTTTTGGTGCAGAGTTTTGGTGTTGTAACTCTTGCCTTTTAATAAAATATCAAATCTCTCGACAAACAAGGTTCAGTTGTCAAGTATTGTTGAATTATTTTCTGTCCATCCTAACAATATATTCGCGAAGTAATTAAGTTCTTTGAGCTATATTGGAGTAAACATGTTATTATTACAATAATTGTGTTGTAATTAATTTATTATTTATATTTAAGATTAGCACGCCAATTGTGTATGTATGTGAGTTAAGAAGTTATGTCGTACACGGGAGTAATACCGCGGAACACGCGCCACTCATACCGTAACATGAGGGGGAAGAATGGTCCCCAAGGATCGCCCAAACAATATTGAGAGATGAGCAAACAATTAGACGGTTACCTTTTCGGGAAACTAAGAGGGGTTAACAACGGTCGTAATGGGTATACTTTAGTACCTGCTGCCTTCGGCTTACGCGCGCGATGAGCAAATTTTAATATTGTCAATATTGTTCGAGGATATGAAATTCCGCGAGGCGAAATGGCTACTAAAACACTAATTTGATTAAGATTTGACAAAGGACAGATACGCGCCGGAGATACCTTCAAATTTACGAGTCGGTGGGGCGTCGCCTGGGAAAAGTTGGGCGATAAAATTGGCAACTCGGATTGAACAGCGAGCGAGACGGAACGCTAATTGGGAAAAGTGTTCGGGAAAATGCAGTGATGCATTGCCGGGCTGGAATGGAAATTTATTTGTTTGCGACGCAAAGTGTTACGTGATCTAATATTTATATGAATATATCTTGTTCTTGGTAAATAAATCAATGCTTGAAAGCCTCACAAAAAATATTGATTCAGACGTTACAAAAAACAGACATTATATTTTCATATCTCTTTTTTATTAAATTCGATATAATAAACATTACAGAGACTCTGCCTTCTTATTTGAATTTATGACACAAATTGTATTTTATTAATATTTATACGAGTCTGAAGTAGCACAATGAGCAAATTCTCTCATGTCCCCTACCTCTCCCTATTCAAAGACAGACAACTGTCCTCTTCATTAAATATAGAAGGTTATAAGAGAAAAAAATCTTAGATGTATGTATTCATATACAAAATATAGTAATAATTAATCATTAATAGAATAATGACTTTTTATTGGAGTAAGGCTATTTTCGTAGGTTTGATATTCTTAAAAAGATCTTACTGCCCTTAGTTTATTTATATTATAATTTCCTATGAATATTTTTTGTTTGAAACTTGAAATCCATATATCAGAAAATTTTTCTTAAATACAATAAATTTATAAAATGATCTCGATGAATTACATGACAGTTTACACAGATCGTGGCATACTTTTTTAATGACAATAATGTCAATTAATCCAGGATATCTTATTAAATAAGCATATTTATTATCATTTAACATATAGAATTCTCACTTATTTTTTTAATATACCATAACTTATCTTTTTCGGAAAAATACTATATTTTACTAGTATAAAGGTTTTAAAAATCAATTAAATCAGTCTTTTCCAACATATGGGCCAGACGTATTGGCCCAAATGTTTTTTTAGCGAACATATGAAACCAGGTATTTTAATTCAATTAAATTTTTTTTTTTTTATAAATTCATTAATTAACAAAAAAGAGAGTGATAATGGAAAGAGTTAATATACGAATAGGAGCTAAACTTACGTCCAAGGATTGTGTAATAATTAACCAAGAATAAAAAAAATAATGGTGAAAGCTCATTTTTTGATTTGATATTTAGGAAATATGAAATATTTATATTGTGCGATTTACTAATTACTTATTACATACTATTATTTGTCAATAATTTTGGTATCTTAAACTTAGGACGGCAATTATTTTTTATTTGTCTCACTTACTAATATATAACATTTGTCTCACTTACTAATAATAATGGCAGTATCTTTATTCTATCAATATTTTTTTGTTATAACATTTCATTGTCAATAAAGATAATCAATGGGTTATTATAATATCAAGATTTTATTTCACTGTCATATTAAAAAGCAAGATTATTTTTAATAAAAAAAAATCAAATGCCCAATTAGTTTTAACTATGGACGCGCAAAAGAGGAATAAAATTAATGAATACGAAAGAAATATGATTTTCTTTTTTTCTTATTTCATTCTTTAATCCATCAATGGTGTGGGTCGTGTTGATGCGTTAAATCGGAACTCCTTTGTTAATTAAAATACGTTTAGCTTTTAGTGTCTAATCCGTTTGATAATCACGGCACAGAGGGATCGTTAACTGCCTGGTACCGCCCAAAGCCTGTTAGGGCCCGTGAAGGGAGTCTTGACCACAAAACGGGACTCTCTCAAATTGCAACTACAGCGGGATCCAAAAACGATGACTCGAAAAATTTTACGAATATAAATTTAAACAATATACATAACGGTACATAATTAAAATAATATATTATTAACTATTTTTAAATTAAATCAAACAATAATAAAATGCTTGTTTATAAATAAATCATATCTAATATATTTATTTATATTAATAAATAAATATATTAGATATGATTTATTTATTAATATAAATAAATCATATCTAATATATTTATTTATATTAATAAATTTATTTATTATTATATTTAAATAAATAATAATATGGCACAGTCTGTATATATATATTGAGGGAGTGAACAAGTGGCCGAACATTAGCTTGGACTAAATGTCCCTCCGGGATTAAAAGATTTGTACTAAGTTGTAAGATGACCGTGCCCATAAGGAGTATTACTTTTGTGAGCAATAAGAATGATATTTAAATTTTATGTACAAAATTTAATCGCCATTAGAAATAAGCGACGATTGCTAAAATTGTGCAGATTAAGGATAAATAGCGAAAGGGTCGACTGGGTACGTAATATATGGGAGTTAATTCCAACAAAACTGTCAATTCGTTCGACCGATGTCCATTGCTCGTACAGCGCCCAGAGTCGTCTGGAACCCACCCCTCACTCACCACCATTGTCCATTTCTGAGATTTGAAAATCAGGGTCATCAAAATAATATTTATATTAAAAAAATATTTAATAGTCTATAATTTAATCCTGTTATTTAACATATTAAGAAAATAAATATTTATTGTCACTTTAGAATTAATCATCATAATTACAATTTTGGTATTAAATATAAAATCCAAGATAATATTCATATTTAATTTGAAAACTTGATAAGACCCTGAATCGTTATCGCACTGTCACCCCCTATTCATGCTAGTATATGCTTCTTTTGTCTCATTATTCCTTTACTGTCCATATATAAAGCGAGCTGACTTTAACAAATGCTTATCTCAGCAGTGGTCTGTGGTCACCACTGCTTATTGTGTGATACAAGGTGGAGCAGGGATTAGGGATTACCAGATGTCCTCAACATTTATCTATTAAATTATTTTACTACTCATATATGAGCCGTTATTTTTCAAAGTGGTATAATTCCACTTATTTATATTGTTATTAACAAATTAAAGAAAATAATAGATTTTTTATAGCTACAAACTTTTATATTAATCATACCAAATTATTGTATTGTGCCCAGGAATAGTTTTATGGCCAAAAAATTTACAAATTATATTAGAACAATCTTCTCTATCTTAGTTTTTTTAATTTAGTGAAAGTGAAGGAAAGAAGTTATTTCGTTAAGAATCTAATAACAAACTTATTCCTAGTATACATATATTTATTTAAAAATAATATATTTTTGGCAAAATGATTAGGTAGTTTAAAATGCATATTATTATATCATTATTATTTTGCTATATTTATTTATCTTTGATACAAAATTATGATAAAATAAGCTAAATGTTAAAATTATAAACAAATGTTAAATACAATATTTTCAAAAACCGTGTAAAATAAAATAGCCAAGGATACAAGAAGTCTAACGAAAAATAACATTTTCACTGACCCGATATATTTTTTTAGAATAAATTTATCAAATTTTTGTACATAATAATTATTTAGATAATTTTTTTAATAATTGTGTAAAATCGCTATTGATTTAAACCGTGTAAAACGAGGCACAGGTGTACACGTAAAGTTTTATTTTTAATAATTTTATGGGGGTTCCAAATCGCGTGCAATAAAATGCCATGGGTTAAAAAGTAAAAGTTTCCCTTTTATTTCGATAGAAGCATTCGTGATCTGGATTGCTGAGGGTGCTGTTGGGCTTTGGGTGCTGCGGGGATAGGGTGAGCCGAGAGGATAATCCCACCCCCACCCCCTGCGTGCGGATGGACCATTCTTCGCAGATAAGTACTGACCAAAATCAGTTGTCAGCCGAAGATAAATGCGGTGAATTTTATGGCCCAAAAGTAACCGATGGTGCAAATTTTTCGCCACTAAATTCACATAATATATTTTTTAACGCATAAAATATAAATATTCATTCATGATTTCAATATAAAATTTCTTAAATGTATTTAATTATATTTTTGCTCATTCTGTATCGTCGAATAGTTGGAACGGACTATTATTGAGGTATATCTGGACTTAGCAGACCGTTGAACACGCCTTTACATCTGAGTTATGATACCTTAAACCTACCCCCCGCCGGACTGGGATACCTTGTATGCTCTCCTGATACACAGATAAGCGGGAAAAGCGGGAATATCCGGGTTCTCCGGATGGGGTGCTGTGCAATTCATTTCCCATATACGTATTACATTTTTTACGCTTTGCACCCTTTATGCGTGTATAATACAATTATGAAACAAATATTTTTTCAAATTTATAATTAAAAAGCATAGAATGACATGTCGTGTTGATAAATCATGCGGAAAGATATAAAGACGATATTTCCGATTCGGTAGGCAAACATCCCTTGCAATTATCTAAATTGCGATCTGCATTTTTCTCAACCCCTTTCTAGTTTTATGACCGCTGGTCAATTTCGTACGATTTTGCTGACTTTGCTAGCAGATCTAATAACCTGATACAAGTATTGTTTATGAAAATAAAAGAATATAACAAATTTATTATATAAGATATAATCATAGACGTACAATATTTGTTACTATCAATAATAATAAGATCAGTTATTGTTCAAATTAAAAATAAAAATTATCGACGTTTAGTTACTTGATTGCATACTATCCAATATTTTTTATTTTATTTTGGAATATAAGATATCCAACCCCACACCGACGTATGATATTTTATTTTATTAACAGTAAGGCTATTTCAGTGTTTAATTATTAATCGTGTAATACAAAATTTATTGTCCCTAAATCCAAAACAAGCTTGCAAATTAAGAGGTAATATAAAAACAAAACTCTCGGTTAATCACAGAATTTTCATCCTAATGATGTGCATAGTAGTAACATTTATATTTTTTTAGCAAATTATATAAAATTGGTTTTTGCACTGTTTAAACTACCCAGGGATAATAAAAATGAGTGAAAACTTTCATACACTTCTTTAGAGAAATACAATTATTTAGAGAAATCCGGGGAGTTTTTCCAATACTCCGTATTCACCAAAATTGCACCATCTAATTATTAGCTTTGATAATTATAGATAATGATATAGCACATTCTAATAATAAAACCGTTAAAATTACTTTAATAATATTAAATTATCCTTTGGTTTTAATTTTGCATTTTAGAAAATTTTATTATTAATCAATCGATTTTAAAAGCCAGTCTTTAAGAATGTTAAAATATTTATTTCAATAACAAATTTGAATAAAATTATAAAAATGTTAAACGTATACTTTAAGAGGTTTGGTAAAAAAGTTTTTCTTAAAAAATCTCTATTTATTCATCAATATTTTCCATTTTCTTCTTATGTTAAAAACGAAGAGTACAACAAGTAAGCGGTAGATTAACTAAACATATAAATAAATCATTTTAAATTTTTGACAAAAAAATGATTGTACGGCAATATTCTTTGTTTTTATGACAAAAAGTAATTTAATTATGACAAAAAGATTATTTACAATAATCTATACAATATTGTAAGATAGTTTTTTAATACCACCTATATTTTATTAAAATACGATTCCAATTGATTTTAGACTTCAATATTTGTATTTTATTCTAAAAATCGAAGCGGATGTTCCGTTGACTTTGAAGGATAATAGTCCAAAGGTGTAACATTACATACATATGGTAGATTATTATCATTATTAAAGATCTTATAAATCTAGCTCACTTATTTGTCCTGTCTGACTAGGTTTTAGTAAATTATTCCTAAAATATGAAAATCGAAATATGCCTGATTTTATTATAGACATTATTTTTCTTTCTTCGGATCGGCGTAAAGGATTAAATTTTTATCCCCAGTAAAAATCTTCTCAAAAGATGAATCGGTTTCACATCTATACAATTTAAATAAAAATATGGTTATTCTTTGTTCTAAGACCGCAGTAGAAAGTTCACGCGGCGTTAAAATTCTTTGTCAATTTTTTCAGTGCCTTTTAAAATTATCCTTCCATAGACAACCAAAGTCTTATGACAGATTAATGATTGTTTTACGCAAATCAGTCTCCTCTAATAAATTGCAAGTGTCATATTCGATTTTAAGAGATGTCCCTGACTTTGGTTCTCTCTTTCTATTCTATTGCACTATCGAGATGTCTCATAAATCTTTTTTATTAAATTAAAACATAATCAAATACCCCAAATGTGTCTCTTAAATCCCACAGTCGTTGCATATTTACTATGGGTCAAATAATAAAAAAAAATGTCGTTACCATCGCTTTATCTATAATATTTTATACAATAATGTTAAAATTATTTATGTTAGAAAATAATGTATATACACCATGAACCCCCTGTGCTCTTAAGAATTATATCCATCATTAGGTATGTATGACGCAGAATCCGACACGTGTTACAACCACGAGCCGAGCAGCCATCTTATCGTCTATCGTTGCGTTTCTCAACGAGATGTCTATCAAGCCGGGAGTTTACAGCAAAGCAAACATCTTGAACGCTTTTCTGCGGGCGATAAGCTGAATATTATGAGTTGTAGCCGGGGCGGCAGGTGTTGATAAGGGCCCAACTTTGCACACAGGCCCAGGGCCCCTCTTCGATATTGAAATATTTGCAGAAAGCGGAAATGCGACGCGACATTTGCGACGAGCTGGACACAACTGACCGTCATAATTCAGTGTGCATACACCGCCCCACGGGAAACGAATGCATTGACGCATAAAATATTGCAAAATTGGGGTGGGTGGTATGCACATACCCAAATCGGGCAGAAGGTTCCGTATCATTGCACCTGTCACCTTCTATAATTCAGACCGGGTCCGAGCGATTTGGGGAGGCGCATGAGAAGAATGTGGCGATATTTCTTTAAAATTGCCATTATTCGCGGAACACGTCCTGTTTATTTGTCATCGGGCCGGATTACTTATTGATGGATCGTAACCGTGCCGAAGGCCCATTTCCCGTAATTTATTGGCGCAGTTTATTTTGTGAAAGAAACATTAGAAATCCATGAGAGCATTTCTATAACATAAACATGAAGGAGGGCCTCTTTACGCCTACAAAGTTTTCTTTTATTGCCGGCCAAGTGTTCGTGAGCACTTGCGCCTTATTTACGCAAGCGATCGCGAAATGCGTTTCGAAATACCTAACGCAGAATAAATCTGACGCGGCCAATATAATATTTTTAAATTTGATTTTTTTGTGTAGAATTTATTGAATTTTTAAATAATTAGAAGCATATATTATGCTATAAGGATAAAACATATTTTATCCAACAACAGATTTTATTATATATCCCAAAATATTAAATGTCTTAAATATTTAAAGGGTTAATACAAGCAATTAAAAAAAACAGTTTCAGAGCTTTGCTGAATAATTATGTATTACATCAAGGCGCAAGATTTAATTGTGTTGAAGCAAAATCAATGTGATAGAACTGGTTACTTCTTCCCTCTGTGAACAAATGGAGTCATAAATATAGTGAGAAATTAATATAGCCAAAAAAAATTAAAATCATTAACAAATCAGCATTACAGCTAAGAGAATAAATATTAACACTAAGAGTCGTCTAAGAAGGAATATTTTTTAAAAAGCCTGAACAAGGCTTTCTGCCTGGGAAGATGGGATTACTGGATAATTTCTCTTCACATGACAAGTGCGGATAAATACAGATGTAATTGTTCATAGATTTTACTAAATAATTAATTAATAATTAAAAGGATACCTCAGAAAATTCTTCAGATATATTATGTTTTCAAAAGAGATTTTTAAATTCCTTGATAGAAAATTTAATAATAATAAAATGAAATAAGAATAAATTATACATCGATTGTAAGAGTACATGTGGATATCTAATATGGCTTAAATGATCTTTAAAAAATAATTAGATTAAATTAGAAACTTCAGAAATAGAACAAGACGTCGAGTGATTTGATTACTATAATTAAATAAATTTTTAATTCGGGAGAAATTATTATAATAAATATTATGAAAATATAGATGAAGATAAAATATATTTAAAATATAAAACTTGCAGTGATAACAATTACTGAAATCTACTCATTGAATTAACATTGATGTGTATTAATCACAATATAGCATTTCTTTCTAACCTTGAAGAAGGTTGCTAATGTGTTGGTCGCCAGCCAGGGAACCGAGCTGTCACGCGCGGATTGTAACAATAATAATCAGACGAGGTTGGGCCAATTCGTATTTAATTTACGGTCTGATCGAGTGCTACGGGCACCTCCCGTAGCACACACATCACTGAATTGGCCTGAATAGCGGCCTGGCTCTTCATAACTCCGTAGAATCCACGAAACTATGATTGTGGCCAACCGCCATCGCCACCACGTCTAATACCGGCACGCGACAACACTGAACTCCTTTTAAAAACAGCATTTTAAAATTAGTTAAATAAGATATAAAACTATCTTTGAGCTTTTTAAAAGTATCTCTTGAATTAATGGAATTAATTGAATCATTGATATTTTTGCTTCAGAATCGTTAACGAAAATTCACTCAGTTCAAAAAAGGTGTCTGTGTATTTATTTACTTATTAAATAATAAAATATTTCAGTGGTATAATTTAATGACAGTGGTATTTTACTAGAAGTGACTTTTATATCTATAGATATTTTATCACATCATTGAAACTGCAATAAAAATGAACGTAATCATTATGCACATACAATTATTCCTATATAAATAATATTTATGTGTATAAATTGCTGAATAATCATTTTATTTTTACTTTCATTCCCATAAACACATACTTTTAGGGGGAAAGAATAGACGCGGGGCCATAAATTCAAATATTTGTTATTAATGCATTTTTTCTCAAATAAAATTTGCATTGTCAGCGACGCATAAGTCTGCCAAGTGATGTTTCTCATAAATATATGTACTGTAATGCGGGTAAGGGAGTATTTCCATATTATTTTTATGTCTTCGTCCTCGCCGCAATAGTCAAACGTAAGTAACTTAAAATTCATAATGCAGTTGAATAAATCGCACAGATGACAGGGAACATACATTTGCTGATATTAAAATAAAAAATATTAAATCAGACTTTTTCTAATGTGACAATCGATATTGTGAATAAAAATATTATATATAATTGACTTTTTAAAGTGTCTCTATTAAACTTAATAAAATTTCCAACGTGTTGACTTTTCGCGGGGTCGGTTAAGTATTCGCGACGCTCGCTATGCAAATTTTTCGTTTTTTATTGCCCATTTATTTAGATAGCCTACCTGAAACTCGATGGTTATATACAATTTACGAAAGCCCACTTTAGACGCTTCCCAAAAAAATATATAAAATAACTTTATATTGAGTGTTACGACAATCAATGATTCTCAAACATTCAAATAACTTACATAAACAATCATATATTATATTAATAAAAAAATACTGTTTATGAATAAATTATAAAAAATATTTATTTATTAATGAGCGTTTTATGATTTTTCAAGCATTTTCCTATGATTTTATATTTTCCGCCCACTTTATCCCCACAAAATGAATCCCTTCCGGTGAATGTTTTTCTCGCCGTAAAAAGGAATCAAGAATGAATCCCGACAAATTTGATGTCGTCCTAAATAGGAGCGAATTTCAGTGGCTGAACATTTTCTTAAATAAAAAAATATTAAAACTAGATAAATGCAAATTATTTCATAATATTGTATTTTTTTTTATATATATATTATTATTAAATATTATAAATTTTAGTTATATTAATGTAACGTACTAGAATAATTTATGCACAATGCTAGGACGCTACTGTGCAAATTATGACCTGCGAAAAAATCTAGAAGAATTTAAGTTCTGATCACGTATTAGGACACTACAGTGTACTTACGCTCTTTCGAGGGGGTAAAAGATATTTCTGCTTCCCGAGGGTATATTCACTTGGAAACGTACCTATATAATTCAAAGAAAAAGGGCTAAAAAAATATTTTAGAATATTTTTAAACAAGCCACAATCAGTAATGCCATTTAGTTTGATTGTTTATGTAAATGTCAGAGTGGTTTTAAGCTGGGATCAATGGAAGTTTAAGAGCTTAAAGTATGAAGGGGTTGTTAAGATATAGGGATTAACCGGAGGATTTGCGAGACCGAATAAGTGATTAAACTAGCCATTATACGGAATTAGCAGTATTTTAATTATTTATCGCGGAACGTTTGATTTCGTCTCGAAAACAATTCTCGCATTGATTTATAGTTCAGCGTTGATATGCTGATTATTTGCACAAACAAAACCATAAACAAAAACCGAATTATTCCCGCAAACATGCCGGGAAAATGGAAAATTCTCATACATCAACCGGTGTTCAGGTACAACAGTTTTCGACGAAAGTTACGGAAACTGCCGTAATGGCCCGCACTCACTTCGTGTTTTGCACAGGGACAAAAACAAGAAAATAAAAATATAAAAGCGGAAACTTGCACCGTAATGACAAAGTTCATGTTTTCAAATTTGTGTATTTTTGGCATTGGTT
The DNA here is from genome assembly GCA_022495035.1 of Philopotamus ludificatus. Classification (NCBI taxonomy): domain Eukaryota; kingdom Metazoa; phylum Arthropoda; class Insecta; order Trichoptera; family Philopotamidae; genus Philopotamus; species Philopotamus ludificatus. Next base: position 51,373 of record JAGXCT010035357.1, read on the forward strand.
TTCGGGCATTTGCCCAAGAATATGGAAAGCAAAGGCATTTGTATACTAGCGCGTGAAACAAAGGAAAGCTTCAGGATACACGCATATGAAAGTTATCGTAAATTATTATTAAAATAAATACTTTTATTCATGCTTTAAATGTGACGAATAAAAAACTCGTTTAAAATATATTTCACAATTTACAATAGTTCACAAAAACATAATAATATTTATTCAGTTGCATTAAATTAAATAAATTCGATAAAAATGGTGTTTATATAAAATTTAAAAAATCCATTTAAAACCTAATATTATTTACCAAAGTATTAAATATATTTTTTTAAAGTTATTTTAAAATTTAACTAGGGATTATTTTTGCGTTATCAGTATAATATGATTTCTATTTAAATAACAATAAATCAATATTAGATTCTGGATATAAATATAATATTCATCTCTTTTAATTCTAATACATATATATTATTCGCCAATTCTTCTTATCATGTGTACCATTGATAAATATTACAATGTATATAAAGCGAAAATTTTCTAAAGATTTTCATCAATTACGGCAGAGACATGAAGTCGATTGTATCCTGTGTAGTGATTTCCTTAATCGGAATATATATTCTTCAGGTAAAATCCTTAAATATAAGCATGAATATTATTAAAAAATATTACTTTGAAATTACATTTATTTTTTTAAGGCGGACGGCCAAAGACGTGATCGTCGTCCTAATAATAATCATCATGGTCATGAGAGTCATGAAAGTCATGAAGACTGTTGTCCCGAATACAGCGTCATCAAAACGAATATGAGCGATCCTGCACAAGTAGCCTTGGCTCAATCGTAAGCGTAATGTTTAATAGTTATTATTTATTAGAAAATCACAGATAACCTATAAATTGGATAATCCACACACCGAGAGTTCACTGTAAATTTATTTATTTGTCATTTCATGTTTATACAGCGAACTTATTGAATCATTATGGAATAATACTGTTCCTCCACTAACTGCTAATGGGGAGTTATTTAAAAAAGCAATCCTGCTGATGGCCAGGAGTGATGTACCGCGCTGGAGGACGGTTGCCATGATAGCCACAAGTTGGATTTGGATGCTAATTCCACAGTATCAGTCAAAACCTAATATTTGCGTATTTATATCGGTATATATATATATTTAAAAATTCATGTAGTTTCAAAAATTATAGCCTATACTATATTTAATGATATATTTATTAGACAATTGAAGTGACGATATTACCTCGCAGTGACCCAACTTTTTGCGCCAAGCTTAGTGATGCACAGCGAAACCTAAATGCATTTTTACTGGGAACTCAAACCCTTTCGATAGCGACTACGTTGAAAAATGCTGGATGTCGTCCTATTAAAGTTTCGGTAAGATTTGAAAATATAAGATATGATATTTAAAAATATGCATATCCTTGAAATTATATATTTTTATTTATTGTTTTTAATTTACATAGAATACAACATCCAATTGTACGGCACTGGACAGCTTGGAAGCGGCCAAAAAATTATGGAAATTAAGAGGAGATTACTATCCTTGCATATATCAAACAGCCACATTAAATGCATATCAATCTGTTAATTATATGGATCAAATTATAGGTGTAATTGGAACGATCAGTGTAAGTGAGCATGTTCTCAACCGCTTCGTTGCGTTCGACACAATTAGGATTTTCCAGTCATTCCAAATGCAAGACGTAGGAGAAGTACCGAAGAAATGTTGCGATGATCTGAAAGAAGATGCGATGATACCATATGCTAATCCTTTGCCGGCATTGAATGCCACTTATTATTATGCTATGCAACGGGCTGGATGTCTACCTTAAACTGTATTTTTTCACAATATTATTAAAATAAAGAATTGATGATATTTATTGAAATTCATTTCTAAACATGTGCTGATTAGTAACTACCAAAAAAACAGATTCCCTCATTTTTAAATAAAATTAAAACTCAATTACTTTGTCTACTCAGTGGACGTGTGCGGTAAAAAAAATGTATTGTATATAGTTTTAGCTATTAAAAAATAAAACAAATAATAGTCAACTATATATAATACGAAATTCATATGAATATCAATATCTTATATATAATTATTATAATATTTAATAACTAATTATTAAGATTCCTATATATTTAAAATATTTAAGATATGCGCTAATCACACATAAAAACATAATAATAAAACAAAAGTTTAATTTGAAATGCAAAAGGTATATTTTTAAATGTAAAAGGTTTAATTTGAAGTGAAAACCCTGAAAAAAACCACATAAATGTATTTCTCTATTTGTATTATTATAATCGTTTTATTTTTTTAACCCTAAAGTAAAAATAAATATACACCTAGGCCTCGTATAACACGGTTATATGGTTCCACAAAAACACCGTGT